>JAPDSC010142891.1:0-47398 GCA_026290005.1 Latrodectus geometricus
TTAAATTATGCCCTGTTATCAAATAAAGTAGCTTTTTTGAATATATGCAGTTAATATATATATATATTTATATTTATATTGTATAATATTAAATTTTAAAAAATTCTATATAATTTAACTTGAATTTATCATAAATGTTTGCATTATTTTTATATTTTAACAATGATAATTTTATATTACTACCATAAATTTATTTTTAAGGTGTTGGCTAAGAATAAATATATAGTATTGGTTATAAGTACATTTAAGAGGTTGATTTTTTGAAGGACTTCATATAAAATAAAATGAGTGTTTCGTTTACATTACAGATCCAAATATTTGAAATGCACTGCTGTGGTCATTAAAATTACAATACCAGGAAGTAAAAAAACTTAGAAATATAGTAAATTTTTGCATGAAAGGTAGTAAAAATTGGAGTCTGCAAACGATTGGGAACGATCAATCATTTGGACAATACAGGAGAAATAAATGACATCTGATTTTTGAATGAGAAATACACCGCATAAAAAAGTTCTGATGTGGATTTCTCATTCGAAAATCACTATGTAAATATACCTATATTATCGTGTTATGCTTGGAATAAGAAGAAATGCTTACCAGCAAGTATTAAAATTCGATAGAGACAGAATCGTGTTATCTTTGAAGAGTTTATATTATTATTTTGTGATATTATCACTCACAAATACTCAAAATCCAACTACTGTCATGCGAATATGGAATCAATGATTTACTGAAGGTCATACTGAACAGCATGCCGGATTTTAGTGTTCTTTTAGGACTAAAAGCCTAGATGACAACATGATGTGAGATCGATCTTGCAAAACAGTTCACCCAAATCAAAGACCATTATTAGTCAGGAATTGGGCTTTTTTGTAGCGCTTCCAGTATCCACTCTCACATAAATACATAGTGGTGCAGACCAGACTGTACCTAAGGTCAATGAATTTGAAATATTCTCCTATTACCAAATATCTTTTAATTTTGAACTAAAATTTGGTACGATGTTAACACCTTAGCTGGCACTCTCCTTTCCACATCCATATCACACCAGTGGAAGATGCTTTGGACACGTCACTAATACACGGAACTTCAGCAGTTCATTTGAGAAAGAATGTTGAATCTTTATGATAAATGAATGAATCTTTATGATCACAGATTCACATTGCTGATCTTTTCGAAAGCAGCTTGAAGTTATTGAATCAATGGGGCTCTATCCGCTCGTACAATATGACAACGTTTAGAATATCGCTGATATTTCTGATATCATCGGTGCATACAGATCTCTCTATTTCTGATATCCAAAGACCAGTGGTTGTGCCTATCTTCAGGTCTGCAAGACACCATTGTTCAACAAGATAATGTGGAGGTGCATGTTGTACTTTACATTCTCAGATTCCTCTGTATAGAGGATATTTAATTGTTGTCCTGGCATGCATGGTCTCTAAGCTTCTTTCCAATTAAAAACAACTTGTTATGGCTTGCTGAGATAGTTGCCCATAACTCTTCTTCAGCTGCTACAGCTAAATCTTGATAAAGTGTGGCATAGACATGAAGCAACATGGAATGAGTTTTCGATTTCGGTCATCCAAGCCCAGTTTCAATCAAGTCAACAAGCTGAAGGCCTTTATATCTACCAGAGGTGGTAGTTATTTCTACTAATTTCACACCTCTGTATAATCCTAAGCCCCTTGCAAATTTTATCATTCTCTCATCATGCCATAATGCTTACAATGAAAAGCGTTTCCATCATAGTATTGCATGTCAATAAAAACAAAGTAATTCATGAATCAATTTGTTTATGATAAATTTCAATTTAACTTAATTGCAAATTTGTTAAATTTAATACTTAAAGATTTAATAATTAAAAGATTAAAACATCTCATCCTTTAAAAATGTTTCAAAATAAATTAATGTGTTAAAGAACAAAACTATAAATATGAATTCTTAAATTATTTCAATTTGATTTTTTAAATAACGTATGAATACTTTTACATTTTTCAATACTATTCATAAGCAGTCATTAAAAATTATATGGAATTTTAATAAAAAATCTTATAACCTCAAAATATTACTTTGCCGAACATTTTTTCCCTCAAGCATTTGATAAATCCCCCAGCAATAACTGGTATTAACAGGATTTACACTGACAGCCTTCGGCAAGATTTTCTCGAATATAGATAAAACTGATAAGATGGGCCTCATTCATTGTACTAGGTGATTATCAGAAGCATCTAGTGGCAGTGATATATTTCTATTGCATAGCATTCTTCTTCTTTTCGAAATCAATGAAGAGTATCTAGAGTTTGGAATGTTGCTGCCGTAAATATGCATCATCCTTTCCGATTGCTTTACAACGTTGTTTACCTTGCTGCAGAAAATGTTTTTCTGAAGGAAAATTTGGTCCACTTACATATGATAGCATGATAAGAAAATCCAGGCATTCCTTATTATAATTCTTTAGCTATTTTTATTCGAGAAATATAAGAATATCATTCTGATAAATAAACATGTGCATTATGCACATTAATATTTTCTCCATATTGAATTATTGTTGAGATGATTTGACTAAAAGACAATATATCGTTTCTCAGTGTATAATTAACTAAAATTTATTATCTTTTTGTCTACGTCATAATGTAAGTTCCGTATAAATTATAACGATGATATTTTTAAAATTACGATAATTATATGATCATAATTAATAAATATACAATGTAAGCTTTTATTTAAACAATCAATATAACTCTTCTATTATACAAAATTGAAATTCGATTCAAAAATTTGAATTTAAATTTAATAAAATATACCTATCCTTTTCAGTATTATTCTACATATAATATCTTTATAGATAAAATTATTTTGTTATTATTGATTTTCGTAATTAATTTTTTTATCCAATTTACACAGTTCTATAATCTTAATTATGAAAATGTTAATTAGTATAGATGAACAATTTTATTTTCTCTCTTTGTTTATACTATTGTATTAAATATTTTTCAAAAAAAGCAAAGACTGTGAGTAAGATTAATTACTTTAGAAAATGTTTTCCTCTTTCTATTAACTTGTTTAATTTTTTGAAAAATAAACTGCTCAAAACAGTTAAAAGATATTGAGGTTTTACTCTGATTTTGCACCCGGAGAATCGTTTGGTTCATTAGTAAATTCTTAACAAACATAGTAGATCATATGAAATAAAAATGACACACTGTCGTAAGATGTTTGGCATTTGGATACAAAAGGGAAAAAAAACTGTGCATATTAGAAAATCAAATAAAAAAAGAATTTTTTCCTTCTAAGAAAATCATTTTTAGTATGGAGTATGGTTTTACCAGACAGGACCTTTGAGCATCGAATAAATGAAGCTATTAATGAGGGGCTGTGGTATTCTGTCCCACTTCTTCAGAAGAGCTTTTTGCTGTTCTTTGGGAGTTTGTAGCGGTAGTAGGCGTCCAGCAACTCATATGCCTCGAATTTCCCAAATATACTTCATTGGATTCATGTCTGGAAAATACAATGACCATTCTATTGTATTGTTAATGAAATCATTCACAAAATTAGCACATTGTGGCCTGCTGTGTCAACTGTTAACATGAAGTAATCTCTAATTGCTGCAGCGTAAAGGACTACAATAGGTCTGATAATCTCATCCCTTTATCGGTGACCGACGAGAGCTCCTCCATTTCGAATAACATCAATGGATATGCCAGCCACCATATCTGACACTTTCGTGCACGAACGCAGGTTTGTTTCTTGTGCCATGTTCCCACCAGATGAAAACATGCCTATTATTAAGATGAAGAAAAAAACGAGACTCATCAGAGAAACAGATATTGACCATTCATTTCTCTTTCAGTTCACATTCTCTGTTGCCCACTCCCTGCGGACGCGACAGTGTCTTGCTGTTAACGTGACACACACCATTGGTCGGCGAGTATACAACCTTACAGCGTGAAGGTAATTTCAGTCTACTTGTGTACAACTGTGGCACTAATAGTCAAAATATAATTACAAAATCAAAATATAACTGCTGAACTAAAATTCTGTTCATTAAAGTTTTCCCTTTTTTATTTGCGTCATTTAAATATAGGTAAGTCCTAAACAGTAAACCTCTTGATATGATTCAAAAAATAATTACTGAACTAAAATTATATTTGTTAAAATTTTCACTTTTTTAGTTATGTCATTTAAATATAAATATGTCTTGAACAGTAAACCACTTGATATATTTCAACACTCCACCACATTTATTTATTAATTTTCATCTGTATAAAATTAATGTATATGCGAAAAATTTTAATTTTCTTAATATCTCACCTGATTAATAAGAAAATGTTTCCCCTTAATAAATATTATTCGAGAAATTTTATAGTCAAAGATATCTCATATAACTTTTCTCGGTGAAAATGCGCTTTAGGTCCCCTCCTTGGCGCATTTTCAAAAACACCGATGCCATTGCGAAAATTCTACCGCTATTTCAAAGTGAAATTTAATTAGCGACCAATGAAAAGGCTAAAAAAAACGAGTAATTATTGAGCATGCGCAAGAAAACGCTTCAAATTCCTGAGTTGGCGAAGTAGGGGACCTAAAGCGCAGATTTTAAAATATTTATTATTACATTTGCTCATCTTAAAATATTTATTATATAAACAACATTCAAGCTTGTAGTCAAAGAAATAAATAAAATTTATTTTATCCACTTTTATTATCGTAAAATTACAAACATTAATAGTCAGTTGCATTTTTAAACAAGATGATTAACATTTTAAATGTACAATGAAGTCAAAATCTAATTTCGGAATACAACGATTGAGAAATACATGTAGATTTTTCTTGTTCAACAGAATGAAAATATCAGTTGCCAATTACACACTGGAAGATAGAATAAATGTTTGAAAGAGAAAGTTTCATTAATTAATACCAAAAAGTAAGTTCTTTAATTTTTATATCAAAAATTTTTGAAAACTTGTGGTATTGTTGGAAACCAAATGTCTTTCAAATGTGTGTGGTAGCTGTTACTTCACAATGAAATCTGCATACAACCTTTTATAACAACTCTCTTACTGTTCATCACCATAGTCATATATTTAATCACCAGTAGCTTCTGAATTTTAGTAATGGAAATTAATAAGATATTTGCGTAATTTTCTCTAAGAATTCAACTAGTCTTATTCTTGTTTAATAAAATCTTCAGGTTTCCCTGGTACTAAGGAAATTTTCTTTTTAGGATATTTCTTCCTTCCATAATAAATGTCTTCAATTTTCCGTTTCTGCTTAACCCCACATTTTTTATTGATTATGAAAGCGGTATTCAGCGAAATTAACCGTTAGCAACTTTCGAATTTCTGAGAGGAATACTTTCTATTCTTGGATTACTTCCATTGTTAGTAACTTTTCTGTTGTGTTTAAAACATTAGCTTCATTATCATTCAGAGTTTTGTTAAAATTACCATTTGGTATCACGGTAGCATTTCCACCATTTTTCTCTTCTATCTCACTTGATATTGGCGAAGAAATATTATGTGGTTCTGTGACTTTAATAATTATAGGCGTGCTGCTCAACTGTGACACCACATCCTTAATTTCTGCATCTTCCAAAAGTAGTTCTAAAACAGGTTTCTCGAAATGTTTTTCAGTTGATAAAGATTTATTGATTTCATCAGAGCCATTCTTTTCAAATGAATCAGATATATTCACTTCTCTTATTTGTGGGCTCATTATATTAGACTCAGTTTCAGTGGTATTATTTTCAAAGGATGACTCAGTTACATTCATTTCTATGGGATCCAACATCGATGCATTGTGAGTGATAGAATCCTCAAAATATTTTACAGTAAAATTAGTTGCAGTTGGTGGTGGAGGTGTAGTTGCATTCAAATTTGATTCAGCAGGATATTCATTTAAGGTATTATTCTCTATAATCCTAGATTTTCTCTCTTTTGATTGATTACTGTTACTAAACGATTCCTTTAGTTTAGGGGTAAAGGTATCAGGAAGTAAAGTTGTTGTTTCAATCAAATTAGCAGTGATATTCTCTGTAGAAAAAAATGGCGTCGTTGATTGAAGAATATCACTACTTATTTCTGATATATTTTTATAATCAGGATGAGATTGATTTATCGAAACATCGATAGATTCATTAGTTAACTGCTCTAAAGAAACATTCGAAGTTGCTGAAAAATTGAAAGCATTGTTAATTTCTAAGAGTTCTTCATTATTCCAAAGTGAAGTTGTTGCTTCGAAATTATCATGAATTAATAAAGAATCTAAAACAGTTGTTGATTTTTGCAATTCGTTTCGATGTTCTTCTGTTAACAGTTTTATCGAGGAAGAAAAAGTGTGATTAGTGGCATTTAAAGTATCAAATTCAGTGGAAATGTTTAAAAATGTACTTGGAGTAGTGATATATTGTGGTAGAATAAAGTTGGCTACAGATGAATCGTTATATGATACATCTTGAAAAAAATTGAGAGTTGAAATATTTTTCTCGTTAGATTTGGTTATTTCTTCTAACGAAGGTGAAGTTGTAAGATAAACATGTTTTTGAGAGGCAGATTCATTGAATATATCCAATTCTGGGGTTCTTGAACTTTTCGCATTTTTTAAAAGGATAAATTCATTTGTAATATTACTTATCATGTTTTTTCCGTTCTTACCATCTTTCAATTCAGTGTTTTCAAGATTTAATGATAAATTACTTTTCGAGATATCAGCTGCTTTGTTTATGGTAGAATACGAGCTTTCATCATCATACTTTCTATTATCCTTTGGCATTTCATTGTGAGTGGAATTAATAGTTGCACTGTCAGATGCAATAACAATATCATTCTCAACTTTATAAACATCAATATTTGTCTGATTAAGAATCTTATATAGACCGTCTCCTGTAGAATATATCTTAGATACATACTGAGAACTCACTCCAGGTGTCTCACCTAAATTCATAGCATAATGATAGTACTGTCCATTTTTGTTAGATGTATCAAAAATTGCCGACAAAGGAGATTTAACTAAAGTAATATATGAGATTGGGGCCAATTTAGAACTTTTGTTTGATAAAGCATCTTTTTCAAAGACTGTCTTAAGGTTCGGAATAGAACTATCAGTAGAATTATTAATGTTTGCTTCGTTGATATTTGCAGCATAATTGAGTTTAGATTCATCTAATGCATCTCCTTTATTAGATTTAATAAGAAAGGGTGTGGTAAAATTTCTGAAATGTAATGCTTTGCTATCATGTTTCATTGTTGGGTTGAGAATCTGTGGTGTTATCAAAGAAGCTGGAGTCGTTTTAGGATATATTTGAAAATTGGGAGATTGAAACTGCCTTGGGGATTTGGGTGATTGGTTACTTTCTCTTAAAACCTTTTCTTGAAGAAAGTCTACTGGTGCAGATTCTTCATAAAAAGCATAATATGGCTTCTGCACTGCATCAACAATCTCTAGTTTATCTGGAATTTCTTGAGAAAACTTCGTTTGAACAAACTTCCGGGAATCCAGATTTGAAGGTCTAGCTGAAGAAAGATAATTAATAGGGGAGCTCTTAACATCTTGAATCGTCTTTCCTTTGAAATCTACAGGTAAATATTCTAATTGCTCATTTCTGATTTGTTCCGAATTTGGCACATTTAATGATAACTTAGTACCCATATCATTCCAATTCTGATTATTTTGAAAAGGATAAATTACAGAACTCCCAGATTCTAGATTTCCTGAATTACCAACTTCTGATTTTGTGTTGAGACGTACTCCAAAGAAAGTATCTGGAGAATCGATTATTGGATCAAACTGAACATTACTAGAATGGAAATTTGCTCTGACGCCTAAATTGTCTATTGCATAATGTATACGCTGAATACCTCCAGCACTATCTTTAAAAGAATACACTTCATGGTAGGGCTCTACGACGGATTTCTTCTCGCCTAATCTTGCATTATTTATAAACTCCCTTCGTGAGTCATATAAGTTTCTACCCTGCAAAAACGAACAACTTTTATAAATACAACAATTATACCTAACGGCAAAAAACAATACGAATTATTTCATATGAAAGAGTAATAAAACTAAAAATATTGTACGTCAGCATTTTTAAATTATATTTAACACATGTGAAAGTATTAAAGAAAAATCTATTCATATTTATTTTGTATTTGAACATTTAAAGGAATTCATGTCTGAAACGACACACAAAAACACTTTGGTTTGAAACCAACTAAAATTTATGAGATTATTTTAATCAAAGAACTTATATTTGTTATCTATACTACTATATACGAGCAAAATTTGGATATAGATTTCAAAATAATATTGAAAATTAACAATACCTCAATAATAACGAATTAATTTTAAATATAAAACCCCAGTAACAAATATATATTGTTCTTTTGGGACTAGATTTATATTGTTTGATAAGAAATATTTATACCATTACATCCAGTAAAATAAATCAGTTTATTTTATTCATAAAAATATTTTCCATTCGTATCATCCACAAATATTCATCCCTAAAGTTTCTAAGAATGCATAATAACAACTTTAATGACATGCTCCTTTTCCTTAATTGAAGTTGAGTTTTAAAACAAATTTTTTTTAAAGTTCCATAAAGCACAAAACTAAAAATGAATTTTTTAGATTATGTTGTTGGAAGTATTTCTTTCTCATTATAGAAGTTAAACTAGGAATACTTTTAAATTCTAAAACAAACTTTTTAAACTCATAAGTAGAATTTTAAACAAACATTATTATAACAAATCCCCTAAATATTAATTTATTATATGAATTTTTCTAATATATTAGAATCTATAAATGAATAAATAAATCATATGTGCCCGCCATTAGAAACCAAAAAAAATTTACTTAATATTCCAATAGTAAACCACGTGTTTTGCTCATAACTCAACATTGTATGCATTTTTTAAGTAATAATGAAACCATTTCAAAATTTATGATAATGTAAACTATTATCATAACTCGCTATAGTAATATTTGCTCCGATCATCAGTTATTTGATGAATAAACTGCATCATTAAATCCTCAAAAATAGTTATGCAACTTATCATGGAACTACATCTAGGTTTATAAATGAATTTAAGACAATTATTTTACATGGTTTAATTGAAACAATAAAATATATGTATATATATATTTAACTTACGTTGGAATCCTTAGTACCAAATCGGAATTCAGCCAGATTTTGTCCATTTACATACATCAGAAAATTCCAGAAGAGATATATTTTCTGAAAACACAACATTATCTTTTAAAAAAATTGAAACTACTCAAATTAGCATTTAATTCTTATTTATAAGATTTTATTTGAATGTTTGTTAGCATATATATTAAGCTAAAAAATGTTTTATCAAATGTAACTAAAATCGCAGTTAAAATTGTATCGAATTAAAAAGTTATAATTTATAATATACTGGATCACACACACAAATTATGAGAAACTTAATACACAATGTTTATGTTACATAAAAAAATTTAACAATTCTAAATCTTAAAATTGAAAGAAATAGAAAGTATATTTCATTACATGAACAATTATATCAACAATGCTAAAATTATTATTTTATTGTCACGAACAAGTTAACCTTCCAACTTAATTTAATCAAATAACCAAATTTTACCTTCAATAACACAATATCACGTGAATTCAATTCGATATATATGAAATGATTACTTTTTTATCAATGTACCATATTTTTATCCAATCTAATGCATTTCAATTAATTCACCATCGCTTCATTGATTGTTCTAATTTTTTTAAAATATTGGCATATTTTAAAAAATTAATTTTTTTCTCAATGTGTATGATAGATAACACCAGTTTTTTTTTTTTTTTTTTTTTTTTTTTTTGTCAACAAATAAATGTCGATAAAATTTAATAACACTTAAAAGAATCAAGGCAATTAACATAAATATTACGCATTTATCGTAAAAATATTACCATTTATAAATCAAGAATTGATTTATAATCAAGAATTGAAAACTTGTATGTATAATTTTTAAATAAACTGTAGTGGATATTGAGGTTTATTGCAGTATATAAATTAATAATTAGGAAAAAAGTATGTAGTGAAACATACTCCATTTTATATCTTATACTTCGAGAAAACATTAAAATAATTTCTTTAATATATATAAAAATTACAATGATTATTAATCATACATCCACAATACTCAATTCAAAATTTTGAATTTTTTTCAAGTTTAATTTTGATGAAAAATTAATAATAAAATGTTACAAGCTTAAGTGAAATAATCTGGTCTGAAAAATACTTTATGTAAGTATTTTTTAACCATTATCAGCATATATGTTGAAATGTCATATTCTTTCAAACTGCTCCATTTATAAACTATTCTATTCTTGGTAAGAATAGAGAACTAGTATTTGTAATTATCAGATTTATAAACAACGACAATACATAAAGTAATATTCGCCAAATATAATAAAGGCATTGAAAATATATTTGCAACATATACTTTAAACATTTTTTTAAATTGAAAAAGAAGTTGGGAAGTTTTTTATGTTAAATATCGTGATAAATATATAAAGAGAAAATATAAACATCGAGTAATTTATGATAATAAATGCTTGATATTTAAATAGAAAAATAAAATAAAAAAATGAGAACAGAAAAGCATCAAAGATATTTTTTAATATCCGGCTGTCGGAATTTCTAAGGAAGGAATATCCTTTTGATTCGAAATGTTACGCTAACCAGTTCTGACACATGAAAATATATGCAATGAAAGAAACTCAAATTTTCTTTTATCAAACAGAATTGACTTAACGAAAATCCCGGGACAGAAACTCCTTTTTTTGTAGTTTGTTTTTTCTATAAAATACTAAACAAGATCTAAAATCGAATTCTGAAATTTTCTTCCTTTCAACTTTTGCTTTTGAATTCTTCTATTTTGTTACATTTCCAATTACAAAAAAAAATCCTACTACTCTTTCTGATAAATTAATATTATCTACGCCAGGATATTAATAGTCCAATTAACTTTTGACACAATAAATTTCATAAATAATGATTACAAGAAAAATAAATAATTTTTCCCCATAACTATGAATGTGAGAACTGGCTTATATATATAATTGGTAAAACTATACTTTAGGGTGCCCTTTGGCGAAAATGGTGATTTTTTTGGCGCCATTCCTGCTTGCGCCGATTACAGTGCAAACAGGTAACCAATTGCCTCAACTGGATCTAAACCAATCTGAACACGAGTCGGTTTTGCCCAATTTGGCGATCAATCACGATCACAACTTGGCGAGAATCAAAGGGGCACCCTAAAGTAAAGTCACTCCATATAATTATTTACTTCAACATTAAATTGCGAGATTTATCTCTACCGAATAGAAATATTTAATATTATATATTTTAAAAATTCATGTATATTAACATTTAAATTATTATAATAAATTCCTTAAACAAACAGTTAAAAAAAAACATTCAAGCTGTTTTACTTAATATTCTTAAAATTCCTTATGCTTATTTCCCTTTATAAGAATTAAATTTTGTAAGATTCAAAAATATGTATTTCAAACAATCTTCAAAAAGATTATTATCCTTCTAAAGTTACGTCACATTTTTGACAAAATTAAAATCTCAAGTTTCAAAACTTGGAAAACAGAAATTGATAATTTATTACTTTAAAACGTTTTATTACATTTTATTAACAAGTGTGTAGTGTTTTAGTTAATTTTGATGCATGATTATCAAAATTAACTTAAAATACACCTTAAATAATGATGTTTACCAATTATAATAAAATAACAATTGAAAATACATTCGCAAATAAATTAAGACTA
Organism: Latrodectus geometricus; assembly: GCA_026290005.1. Taxonomy (NCBI): domain Eukaryota; kingdom Metazoa; phylum Arthropoda; class Arachnida; order Araneae; family Theridiidae; genus Latrodectus; species Latrodectus geometricus. The sequence goes on from JAPDSC010142891.1 coordinate 11,819, forward strand.
TTATACAATTGTTTGTATACTTGCTTTTGAATTTGCGTTTGAAATTGCATTTGAAAAAATCAAAACAAATTTATAATCTATTTACAGCAAAATTTAATCTATTTATAACATTTTAATCTATTTATAACATTTTCCAGAAAGTTAATCTTGTGCAAGTTCAAAAGTTCTGATAGAACAACAAAGAATATATTAGGAAGAATTTATTTCTTGTGAGCAACTGATATTTTTATTTTCACAAAAACTTCCGGTAATATTTTGGAACTCTGATTAAAAAGGCCGATTACTTTTTTTTACAATATATTCACTTTTACATTAATATTTTTGTTAGAAATCTTTTTGCAAAAATAAATTGAGATTAGTTTTTCTATATTTATCCATAACTTTCTATTTTATTTTTACTCCTATAATATATTGCTTCATTTTAAAGCAACAGTCAATAATTTAAGTTATCTTTGAATGAAAATATGCTTTAAAAAGAAAACTTTTCAAATACGGCTAAGAATAGTCAATAAACTAAGCAAACCAAGTATTAAAAATATTTTGTTTTTTTAATTGGCCTTATTTATAGTAGTAATTAACTTAAACATAATCTATATAATTCAAAAATATTGTTAAAAGTAAACAAAAAATAAAAGCTATAAACAAATTATATATTACTTATAACATTTTAAGTATCATGGTTATATTATAACTTTAATTTCATAAGCAATAGCTGCCTACTCGTGGATCAAAATCAAATATTAAGCGTATATCGAGAGTTTATTTCAATAATGGTTTAATATGTGTGTGTCGTATAGTCAATAATGTCAGTGTCGTTAATATCAAAAATTTATTTATTATCTGTTTTATTTATTATCTGTCAAAGTTTTAAAAAAAATTTTACATCAGTAAAATGAATAAACGAGTTAAGATATTGTTTAAACAAGTGTAGATATATTTTAAAAGTATTAAAAACTGGGTGAAAATGCGATTTAGGTCCCCTACTTGGCGCGTTTTCAAAATCGCCTATGCAATGGCGAAAATTCTACCACTATTTCAAAGTGAAACTTAATTAGCGACCTATGAAAAGGCTAAAACAAAAGAGTAATTAATGAGCATGCGCGATAAATCGCTTCAAATTCGTGAGTTGGCGAAGTAGGGGACCTAAAGCGCAATTTAACCAAAAACTGTTATCGAAATAACTTTTATTGATAAAAATATCATATTTTTATGAATATTTGCTTTTATTATATTAATGGCATATTATGTAAGATAAATATATGATATTCAAAATAACAAATTAAATTATATGAATTATTTCCTTTCAATAAAACCTTACATGAGTCAATTATATGAAAGCCCTAACGTGACGTCAATAATATATTATAATATTTCATCTTGAATAAAATAAAAATAAAATTTTCTTACTGAAACATTAAAACTTAGCTTATATACTTTTCAATATTAGCAATTTTTTAAATAACTACTTATGGTAAAATATGATCAAAATAGAAAACATATAGAAGAAATGTCAAAAATGTTTGATCTCTTCTAAAACAATCAACTTATCAGAAAATATAAACGTTAAAAAACATTGAAAATTAAAAAAAAATATGAACATGCAAATAATTTTAAAGAGATTTTGCATTAATCAATTAATTACTAACTATTAATGACATTAATTAATGATAACAAGTCAATACTTTAAAAAACTACTACTTCAATGTTCTATTAAAGATATTATTTGCCTATTTTTGATGTTGATAAAAATTTAATATTATTTTATATCAACAACTATCAATTCTTCAGCAAATTTTCATTATGTAAATATTTGCTTCATATGTGAGAGCATATTCTCATTAATTAAGGGAAATATTCATTTGTAAAAAATTAATACTATTCATAAGATGAAAATAAAGTAAATCAGCACTATTTTAAAGTTAATTCGAATAAAGTTAATATTTGGGAAAATAATTTAAACAAATGAAATTATAAAAAAAATTCAGATATGTATACACTTATTTAGAAATAAGATTATTTGTTAAAATTTTGAAATTTATTATGGAAATATTAAGCCATTTGATAAAGTGATATGTACTTAATACTAATTACTATCCAGTACTGTATGAAATATAAGGAAATGTATTCTTAATTAATAATGTGTTAATCTTCAGTTATATCGATCCACAAAATTATGATGTAAATACTAAATTATACTGCACGACATTTCAATGGAATCTTTAAACTTACCACACATGTTGCTAAACCAAAATTGAACCTGAAGTGATAATCCATGGTGTTGTATGTTCAAGGAGAGAAGAGCGAATAATTGCTTTGTCCGCAGTCAGCAGAGTTTATATAGTTGAGAAGAATTGGGAATTTGAATATTTTTATCAACCAATTTCTTTTTGTTGGTGTTATTTGAAATATTTAGAATATGTCATCTCTTCAGTCAAGCATTCATAACTGTATTCATGAGTTTTTATTTATTTTCAAGTCTTGTTACAAAAGCAGCCTCTGTATCACTGACATTGTTATCATTGATTTTTTTCTGTTCAATTTAGTATTTTCCTTATAAATTTTTATATATATTAATTTGGATCTTTTTCGTTCCTCATTTTATTTCAATTCATTTAATATTCTAAGAGGGCAAGGTTATTATGTCCAAAATTGTGTATGATGCTATTATAATTTAAGTTGGAATGTTCAATTTCAGCTTCTCTAAATTTTTGTTTTTCTTAAAAATTAATCATATACATGAAATTAAAAATTAATAGTATATAATTTAATTTGAATTTATTTAAATTTAAACTCATAATAAATTAATGTGTCCAAAATATGCATAACGAAATAGTGTATCACCTCTTAAATTTATTGAAATATTCTAAAAATAATCATCAATATTTACGTTAAAAATGTAACTCAGATTTGCATTAATGAATGAAATCACTTTCTCATTGGATAAACATTAGTTTTATTATTAGATTTATTACTTTTTTTATTATAAAATTAAATTTTGAATAAATTTTACTCCACACAATTTTCAGTTGCTTTGAATCTATAAACCTGATACAGTAGATAAAATTCCTGTAGATAAAATACGTCATTTTTAAAAATCATGATATTTCCCATACTATGCGACACATAGTGTTTTAATGAGGATACAGAGATAAAAAATTTTATTTTCATTTTTATACAGGAGATGAATGTTTAAAGTGGCTGGTATTCGTAAACATTTATTTTTCAATTTGTCATTCAACTTAAAAATTTTACACGCATTAAAAATCCAATCATTAATTTTATCAGAGACAGAATGGAATACTTTCACTAAGAAATAACCGCCCGATCTAACATGTAATTTATGAGCATGAATAAGAATAAATTATTTTAAGGGAAAAAAAATTATAGTTTATTTAAGAAAATAGAAATGGATCATTAATTAAAAATAATTATTTTTAATATTGCTTTAAAATTTTAAAACTGTTAAAGATAACGAAATGCAAGTTATACATTATGTACTATTCATGATAATGAGGACGTCAAATTTAAATGCACTTAGTGTTATAAAATTATGACTCCTAATGCTATGAAATTATGACGTGCTATGATATTATGACGTATTCGATAATAGACAAATACTTTATCCTTAGAGTGAAAATACGCCTATTCCAACGTATCATAATTTTATTTCATTCTCTTCATTTAACAACCTAACACTGAAATCTTATTCATTTAAAAACACTAAAACATTAATATACAGTTTTTAAAAATTAAAAATATTTTATCTTTCTATTGAAATTTTGAAACATGTGTCTGAAGATTTTTGAATGGCCTTCGCAAGCATTTATAATATATAATAGCTACCAGTTTATATATATATATATATATATATATATATATATATATATATATATATATATATATGAAAAAGTACATAATCTGATAGTATATCAAGACACCATATTCAAAGTGCGGCAAGACAATCAAGGTAAGATAAAAGAGTAGACAGAAAAAGGTCTCAATGAAAGAGTTTGATGAGTATTGAAGTGGATTGTTTTGTCTAAAAAGGGAACAACTGCAGCAAAAATGACTGTAGCATCTGTATTCTCTTTTGATTAGATAGATGGCACTTTTACAAACAGAACATTTATGGCACAGCAGCAATTCCTAAGCTACTTACCACAGATGCTGATGCCAGGTGTCTACAGTGGTGTCACACTCGCAAAACTGGTCATTGATAAGTGGAAGAAAGTAACAAGGTATGATGAATCGTCTTTCTCACTTTTCCTCACAACAGGACAGGTGCATATTAAGAAGACACCTCACAAATGTATGACAGGGATTAATTCCTTCCAACTGTCAAACTTGGATATAGATCAAGATATGGGTAGCCATTTCGGGATTTTAGGTGGAATCAGTCATAACTCTGAAAGGTAGTATCACTACGGAGTAGTAGAGAGAAATTTTAAATTACCAGGTCCATCCTATGCGCAAACTTTGTTTCCTGCAGGATATAATTTTCCAGGATGATAACCCACTTATATATCCATCTGAGCTTTCCATTTATGGTTTGATAAATACGGAGATAAAGTTAAACAATTACCTTGGTCCGAACAGTTACACGAACTCAATATAATTTAACCATTCTGGTATATTTTAGAACGTTAACGCGGAATTGACATTCTCCACTATTAAATGTACCAGAATTCTTACAATATATCCATAAAGAATGGTACAAAATTCTTCTAAGCACTATTCAGCACTTGTACGAATATACTGCTAGGTAAATCCAAGCTGTATATAACATGCAAAGATGGTCCCACATACGAATAAAAGATTCCAAATAAATCTAAATTGTTTCATTTTAATAACCACCAATATAGAATTTGTATGAAAAACATTTTTATTTTTATATTCTATATTGTAATTTTAATTACTGTTTCATCCTCGGTTGATAATTAATTCTAACAATCTATTTCAATAAAATTAAATTATTTTATTTGATTATTAATTCAGAATTATTGCAAACTAAATACTGACATTTAAAAAAATACTATTTCATTCTAATTTTCTTTACTATTACACGCAAAATTTCTGTCATTGTGGCATGGAAGTATATAACCTGCCGTAATTAATATTTAAACCCCAATTTATATATATATATAAAAAAATATATATATATATATATATATATATATATATATATATAAATTAAATTTTTGTATTTGATTCTCTTGTAAAGGGTATTTATGTTAGGTTCAAATTGATTTACCTTCTGTCTCCCTATTGTGACATCCTACCAATTACTTTTTTGCCAACAAGTCATCATAACCAACGCCGAATTTCATCGACATATGAACAATGAAGTTTTAACAATTATCTTTTTCTTGTGCATTTGGTTAAAATTAAATTTCTGATTCATGTTATCCTACAAAATCATGCCACTGTTTTTACCGTACTGAGTGAAATTTCAGTGACTCAGAAATTAACTTTTCTACGAATTTTCGATAATACATATTTGAAAAATATCAAGTAAATCATTTAATACTGGTTAGTTCACCTAAGTTGCAAAATCAATTCGCTTCAAGTTACAAAATCCTCTAATAGACTTTACGATCAACAAGAAAAACAATGTTCTTCACTTCGCATTTATGATTCTAATAAAACTTTCGAAGTTTTTTTATACAAACGTTTTACTGACAGTACTGAGAAAATTTTCATTAAGCTTTATAATCATGGTGTGTGTGTTATACAATTTAGTTTTCGAGATCTTTTATGCGTTGCAAACGCTATAATAATAAATATATTATATGAGACTGTATCATATATATTATATTGAAATTATTTAAATGATTATTATTTCAAAAAATGTGTATAACAATCCTTTCATCAACTTCAACATTTCTCTAATAGTTAAATTCATTTTTCCTTTCAATTTTTTTAAACATATTAACAATAATATGTTTAAAAAAATTGAAAGGAAAAGTTTCAGTTAATTATTTATGTTTAAAAATGTTAAAAAAAATAAATAAATAAATAAATAAATTTTAAAAAATTCATTTTACAAATTATGATAATTCACAAATTCAATTATTATTTAATTTTAAGAATATTTAAAAGACTGAGAATTACTATTTTTAATTCTCTTATTTATTAATTAAAAGCATTCATTAATCCCAATGGAGCAGCGCACCCCATACTGCCAGCCTGGCTGGCACTCGACAAAAAAAAATTAATCCCACTTCATGAATATATATCGTATCTATATAAACGACGAACCAATAAGTTACTTTTATTGACACTAAAAAGTGTAAAATTGTCGTTATATTCAGTTTTCACATAAATTATAACATGAAATACGTGTTAATTTTATTACTATGTACAACATTTTACTGTTCTTTCTCTTTTGAGATTTTAAATAATGAATTTTCTTGTAAAAATTTAAGAAAATTAACTTTTTCAAATTATTTTGAAGAATCGAAGATGATTATTTTGAAACATCAAAAAAATTCCGTTTATAGTGAGACTGCTGAAACCGTGAACATTAAAAAATGAAATTATACGATAGTTATCACTATCACACGAGTATGCAACTGAATAATGGCGAAATAAATCACTTGTTGGAGAAAGAAGTAGTCATCCAAGAAATAAATTTGCCCATCTCATTTGTAGACAAGAAGTATTGAATCCTATATTGAGACATCACAAACAATTATAATTCATACAACGGGTAAAGCAGGTACAAGAAATGTTTTAAGATGTTGAATAGTACATATAGATGTGTTTTTTCTAGAAAACCTGCAAATAAAACTAGACTTATCAAGAAATATCTCTTTCATTACTTAACCATCAACAATATGTACTGAAATTGGAGTTAAACAAGTCTAGTTTGGAGAAAACTAGTCACGTTTACTGATATACTATTTTTTTCAGTTTTCATCCGATGCTAGATGTTCAGAGAAATGGAAACAAATAGAATGGAAATAGAAACTTGGTTCTCTTTGCTACACAAGCTCTACCCTGAATAATTTAGGTATGAGCTGATATGAACATAGCCAAGATGTCAGTACTTTATGCCACAGAATGCTACAATTAATGATCATGCTCAATTATCATAGTTGATAGCATCATAATTAAACTCAACTGTGAACATGGAGCTTTTTTTTTTTCGAGAGAGAGAGAGAGAACAAAATTATCTCTCCCTGTGCAACAAGGAATATCACACAGGACCCGAAGGTACAACAAATGTACTATATAACATTTTAAAGATAAATCATAAGATTAATATATATATATGGTGAAAATGAGCTTTAGGTCCCCTACTCTGCTAACTTGGCGAAAGTGTGCTGTGGGTCCCGTACTTGGTGGGTTTTCAAAAACGCTGTTACTAATTAGCAACCAATGAAAATGACCGATTTTTCAAACTGAAACTAATTAACGACCAATGAAAATGCTAAAAGAAAAAACCAATTAATGAGCATGCGCGAAAAAACGCAAATTATTTCCTCCAGAGGTTACCATAAAGAGCTCATTAGGTATAAAAACGTCTGGTTTACCACGCTTGGTGCATTTATCGCCAAGTTGGCAGATTAGGGGACCTAAAGCGCAGATTAACGATATATATATATATATATATATATATGCAAGAGAGAAAAAACAAGATATAAAAGGAAAAGTTAAATTACGGAATAAATAAATAAACATGAAGCTATTGAACTGAAAAAGAAGTTTATTGAGAAAAATAAATTAAAAAATCTTTACTGGAAGCTATACAGCACGTATAGACAACTATGATAACAAATCAGTTATACATACTTTTAACCACTTCTTATTGCAATGATATCTGTTTTGACTTCTAAAAACTATATATTAATTTTTTTATGTCTAAAGCATTTACTTTTAATTAAATTTAATCAAAATGATTCAGAAACAATAGTCGTTATTAATTTGCTGTGTGCTTATTTTATAACTCATGCGATCACATTATCCACAATCATATTCAGCTATTTTAAATATTTTACAAAATATACGCTATTTTACAATATGTATTAAGTCATGATAATTTTATTTAACTCATATTATAGTTAGGTATTTCAAAAATAAGATTTTGTGCCTGAACCATTTAAATTATCTTTATTGATACAATCAATCAAGTTATGATATTGTTTCACATATACTTTTATCAGGAAAATTTATCATCAATATTTAATCTATACACAAAACAATTACAAATTCTATTGCACACCATTTTTCTTAAACATATGTTTATTTGTAGACACATAATGGTGAAAATATGTTTTACAGTTTTTGTTATTAAAATTATAAAATTAAGTTTGTTTCAAAAATAGTTTCTGTGCAAATAAATATAAGCAAAATGAATTTCAATGTATCAATCCATATAAAGAAAGTAAAAAACTAAAGTAACCTATTCTTTATTCTTATTCAATAAAATGGCTTAAATTATTTTCCATAATATATATATATATATATATATATATATATATATATATATATATATATATATATATATATATATATATAAATTTTTATCGCATTCTAATCACAATATAATTTGCTAATAGTTTTGTAGAAAGTGCAGTATTTTTTTTATATTTTTGATATATACTAAAGAAACAAGTGGTGTTTTATGTGATTTTATTAGACTCATAAAGGTAAAATTTACATTATTTTATTAATGAAATATTTTCATTAGTTGCTTAAGCAATAAAGTTAAAATACAACTAAAACAACTAACCGTAACAATTCTTTCTTACTCATATTTTATATTTGAATTATTTTCAAAAAACCATAAAATATTACACCTAGGAAAGAAAAGAAACTTTTTTAACATCTAAAAATTAAGGAGCTTGGATTACTGAATCATATTTATGTGTAATTCCTTCCATCACTAACAGCTAATATAAAAATTGTCTCACAGCTTAAAAAAATTATTTTTATTCGTTTTTTCTTCAATTATGTCACAAATGGCTTTAATTCTTTTCCATATATATATAAATTTACATCACATTCTAAGGTAACATTTGATAATTGTTTTTTATATTTTGGATATACACTAAAGAAACAAGTGGTATTTTTTTGTATTTTTATAAGAGTCCATGTAATTTTCATGAATACAAATTTCTTCACATTTTGGACGAATATATTTTCGTACTTATTAATAACTGGAATATTTGTTACACAATAAATAATTATAGCATAGTTCAAAATAGTTACAAAAACATGTAGCGGTGAAGATTTCCAGACAATACTGAGGGCTTTTGCAGCAAATAACTCTTCTAATCTACATTTTTTTTTACAGAATATTTAAAATGGATTCATTTAGACCTCCACCCATTCACTTGACAGCTTAGCTTTAATAAGAGTTCCATTCCACTTCTCATTCAGAACTTCCTAAAATAAATTTGCTTTCTGAGTTCTTTTGAAAGAATTCCTATTTTGCATACGCAAAACCAAAATTGTAGGCATATCCAGGTAATCTCATATAATCCAGTTTTCTTTCAACATCAAATCAAGTAGATATTCTTTTGTGAAAGCAGTAGCATCCCTTTCCTCGTGATGAAACATTATTTTTTTCAATAGTTTACTTTTTATTTAAATTTTAAATGTTATTAATATAATTCTAAATAATGACGTATTTCGATTCTTTTGCGAACAACTGTGTTTCATGTGGCCCTTCCAAACATGGAGAAATTTTAAAAAATGTTCATGAAAATTTATCAATCTTGAATCGTTTTATGAACTCGATCATTGACAATTGTTTCTTTCCTTTAAAATTGTTGATGTAGTCTAAAATTCCTAAATACAAAATAATTATACATTTTTATTTAATATTTACCGAACGTCTGTAATAAGGTTTCTGAGCCCCTTCCTCTGTGTATGATTTTATTACCTTATTTAACTTTTGAATGCAAGACGGCGGTGACCTGTTTGGTCAGGGCGTCGTTATCATTATCGGAAAGTGGTGAATTCGAATTCCGGCTTTGCCGAAGATTCGTCGTGTTCTCCAATGGTGACTGGGATTGTAAAATATGGAAGGTCACTATGTCTTCCATGTTCCAATTCCAAATTAATACCTCTGGGGGTGGTTGGACCAAGGCAATGGGTTTTCTTTGGCTTCAATCTCTAAATTTTAAAGCCCAGATGGGGTGCTGCCATCTTTGAGCCAAAGTCGCACCTCCACCTTCGTAGTAGAGTGCTCTATTAAAAAACGGAAGACGCTTTTTCTGACTTCATTCGCCCAGTCTCTTGACGGGCGGGCTTGGTTTCGCTAAGTGTCATAAGTAACAAAAACAATTTTTGAATGTAAGCAATTTTTACAACTGTAGCTTTGAATTTTACGTGAATAATTTTACTTATGGAGCAAGTGGAAGTTTTCAGCTGATACATTTCTTCATTAATCGAAAAAGTGTTTTTCGACTTTAATATTCCATTTTACTTAATGTTACAAACATAAAGTAAAATGGAATACTATGTAAAGCGTCCTTATCATCTGAAAATCATTTGACTTAATTTTGCTTATTTCTTTCTTATCTTAGTTCTAGTCATATTCGCAACTGTATACAAAATAAAAAAAATTGATTTGATTGTTTTTTCTGCACCTTTTTTAAAACAATCCATTATTGAAAAAAAAACTTTCTCGCCATTGCATAATTTCTATCATTTTTTGATTTAGAGTTTTCAATTTTTTAAATTGAAAAACTGTAAATTGCAAAAACATGATCTTGCATAAATAAATTATTTCATCTCAAAAAGAATAAAGTCACAAATCTGACAAAATATATTATAAATATTAAACGTAGTGAGATTTTTACTCCTGAATGGTTAACATTAAAACAAGGAATTAATGCTCATTCTCGTAATAACCTTAATTCATATTGCATTACTTTATTTTCTGTTTATTTATGTTCAATTTTCATTAAATCCATTTTAAAAATTTTCAGAAGACAGAAGTTTTCAAACTTGTACTAATAAAAATATATATTCTGCGATTATCAGACATCCAGAAATTAAAACTATGCATATTATTAGTAACATCAAAAGAAAAAAATAAACTCTTAAGATATGAAATATAGTCAGTATATATTTAATAATATCGAAATAATATATCTGAGTACATTTAATTTCTGTGGAAATTAATACATTTATATAAATAAGAAAAATCTGAAAAATATGCTTTTTAATTATTTATAATTGCAATTCGAAAATTCTAACAATATTTAAAATGAAAAGGTACTGTCATAACTTGTTATCAAAGATTAACCAAAAATTTGACCTCAACTATCGCCTTATTTCACAATGCATAACAAATAAATAAAACTTTTTAAAAGCTTTATTTATTTGTATTAAAGTTATATTTACAAAATAGAAAAAATTAATAATATTGCCTAATTTTTATAAAATATGAATCTAACCTAACAATATTTTGCCAATTATTATTGACCTATATATATATATATATATCGTATTGCAGATATATTTAAAATGAGGTTAAAATTAACTGACAAGAAGATAACAACACAATTAACAAAAAACCTGATTTGACAAATTAAAATGTTTTCTCAAAATCTACTTTTCTCATAACTTATAAGATCATAGATCATTAACATCCATTTAAAGTAGAAAAACTGAACGTTTTACGCATAAAAAACTTCAGTGACAAATACTTCGCGACAGTTTTAAAATTACATACACAATAATGCACAAGTTTTTTAACTTTCATAGATAATTAATAAGGAAAACAAATAAAATTTCACATTTCATAATATTATGGGAATGTATAAATTTTAACTACGTTTAAGAAATTCTATCATTTCATTTTAAATATTTGATTTAGAAAATATGCTCCACGACACTGTATTGATTTTAATATAAATTTATATTAAACTTAAAATACAACATAAAATAATATGTCATAAAAAATTTAAATACATTTAAAAATATAATTTTTGACCAAAAATACTGGGGCATTTCTTAATATATGGCCCAAATGATTCTTTTATCCAGCCAAATATGCAGGAATCCGAATATGCAGAATATTGGTGACATGTAATCCATTGAATGCTAAAATAGGCAAAATTTTTCCAACAGAAAATAATTTTTTAGAATTATACAGAAAAATATTATGAAGTTACAATATTTGACGTAAAATTAATTAAACATTGATTTAAAGTTTGATTCATATCATTTGAATAGTATTGAGTATTAACAAAATTATACTATTCCAGTATTTCAACACGTAAGGATGTGCACTGCATCGTGTAAGAAAGAGTTGATCAATCTTCCTACAAGAATAAAATTATCTTCAGAAAGTTTAAAATGAATCAGAATGTGTATTATTTAGGATAAACTATTACTAGTATAGTAATTGAACTGCTTATCATGACAGTTGAACTTTTATTTAGAGAGCTATGTTCAGAGAGCTTATTATGCGCTGTTATTCATTTACATTGTTTTGAAGCGCCAACTGTTTTGTTTTTTATCCCTTCTGGTAAGAATTTTAAAAAGTGTTACAATCAATTGACCTAATGGCACAATTTTTATGATTTATTTTCCAACAAAGCTGTGCATACTTGAATTTTAAAAAAAAGGTACCACAGGAACATTTTCAAAAAAATCAAGTTCTTTCATGACCAGTAGAGCATCCGCAGCAACTGAGCATTTTAAACAAAAGTTTGGTTTTACCAATCGTTATTATTAATCAAATTTGACACAGAGAAAGTTAGGTTCGTCATTTCATAGCCATTTTATATTACAAAAACTAATTCACACGGAGTCCAACTTAATTTGGATTCCGAACCGCCACAAACACATCTTCATCTGATATAAGAAACAAAGTCATGAACTTTTAAATAAAGATCCAACTACTGACCATTCAAGTTTTATCGATAGAAGTGAAATCCTTATCCTTTATGTTCGCCGAATTTTTATTTGAGACTGAATTGAAAGCGGTGTCACATGAGTAAAATTTAAATCAGGGTGGTCTCCAAATAACCCAAAACACACGCTGTTTCATTTTAAATTTTTGTTTTCGGCATTTGTAATTAAAAGTCATTTTAATTCATTGTAAGATTGCTTCTCTTACTATAGATTGATCTTACTATACACGCTCTTCAGGAAGTCTGATAGCTTCAAAACAAAGTTGTGTGTAGTTCTTGCCCCTTTCTAAAATTAAAATATGTGCGTAACTGTTGGCGGCATAGAAAAAGCATGAGTAGCATCAGACTTGTCTCTGTGCGTCCATATTTTTTTAAAGGTAATTATATTTTTAAAAAGCCTGTGTTATAGCCTTCTGAAGTGAAACTGTTACTGGCTTTCCTAATAAGCCGTGATTAAAAATACATTGGAAGAAAAATGAAAGGAGTTCTGCATTCTAAATTTAAAATTTCATAACTAAAAGGAATTTTCAAGCATCCAAAGTCTAATTCGATTTATTTTTATCTGATCTACACGTGAGACCTCATCATACAAAACAAGAGTTTTGAATAGTTAATAGAATAGAGTTATTTATTCTAATCACAATTTCTCCCAGAAAACTAAAGTGTTTTCCACTGGAAGCCAAAGATAGGAAAGCTAGAACGTTCATAATTATAACATCAGAAAACGCGTAAAGGCTATAAAAGTATTAAGAAACGCATGAATTTTAATTCAAAATGCATTGGTGTTACAGTTACGATGTTGAACAGTGTAATTTTAAAATTCCTCCCCCCCCCAAGGGATGAATTTTTAAACAACTTTAATTCTCGTCCCAATTAAGTTTTGAAAAAAAAAAGTTAAAAATTTAAAAAAAAACATGCTTAAAACAGACTATTTCATTTAAAACATTTGTTATGAAGAATAATGCAAGCATTTCCAACAACTTCTATGAAAAAATATTATATAAGATATTCAGCGCTGCAAAAAACGAAATTTAATGCATTTATGCCTTAAAAAGGAAATAAAATTTCATTTTAAATAGTTAGACTTGTTATTTGCTCATTTGAAATATGCCAGTTAAAATTCCCTTTATTCAAGCAATCAATGTCCAACCAAAATATTTACATGCACTTCAAATTTTATATGTACAATATAATCAATATTCATACAAACAAATCTAAAAATTTTCTTCATGCAATAAACAAAGACAAAATTTTTCATCAGAAGTTGTTTTTTGAAATCTACATTTTTATTCCACTGTTTCATTTTCTCCCTTGATCAAAATATGGAAATTTATTGATGCCGCAATTCTTATATTCATAACCGCAATTATTAAAAACTAAATTACGATTTCAGTCAAGATTTTTAAATAGGATTTGATACTAATTACATTGTATGGAAAATAACATAATTCAAAATAGATTATACAAAACAAAAGAAATTTTTAAAGAGAATGTTGTGACGCCATTATCAGGAGAAAAAAAGATGTAAAAATCAAATTTACGTCTTTCAAAAGAAACTAATACATAAATATTATCAACAACATATTGGCAACAATCTTTTAAAAGAAACTTAATACATAAATATTATTTCACTTATATTGTTTACATTAAACCAAATCATCATTTAAAGATTCATATTCGGGTAAAATAGCGGCTTCACCGAAGTGGGACGTGTGTGAAATTTACACTACAACATCAATCACTGACAATTTCCTTTCGAAATGTTTTGATTACAGTGTTTGTTGAAATCTAATTTACATTGACTTAAAACCAATACTTTTATTACCTGCAAATATGCTTATGCCAAATTTAATATTCTCCTTTTGAACTATGCCTGCTTCAGGAAAGTATGTGGTCTTTTGCTTTCTGCCATTTATGACCAACCAAACCAAGTGTGATTTTAAATTTACGTGATCAAAACAAGGTAATTTAATCTGTAACAAACCCTTGGAGGGAAAAATAAAGGCACGATTTTCTAGAATTTTTGAATATATTATACCTTATATTAACCATTTCTTTATTAGAAATGCTGATTAAGAGCATATTTTCTATTCCATGTAATTGAACCCCAATCTCAGTTATTAAAAAAATTAAAACTCTAAATAATGAATTTAAATATTTTTTTTATTTATAAATTTGAAACACTAATGGCCTTAAATGCTTTTTGCAATCAGTAATTTTTATCATACATTAAAAATTACTTTTCAATACTGTGTTTAAGAAGTCTTTGTGGTACACATTTTGAAATACATTATTAATCCTCTAATGTTTGATTAATTTAAGGCTGGAATAAAATAAAATTAAAACAGATACACGGTGGATTTTCCACATAAACTTCGATAAAAATTTCAAGCACATATTTCATATACTGAGCTCACTACACGAATCATTTGAAGAATAAACCAGAACATTACAACAGTTTTAAATTTGAATCCGACACATCTAACAATAAAGTATTCGTCGATATCATTCATAATTAAGATGATTTGAAATCAAAACCAAAAAACCGTACAACAAAGAATATCAAGTATTTCAAGACTTCCGATAGATAACAAAGGAAAAAGCCGGCTTGACTATTTTTCCATGGCATGGGTAAGCTACTCCACCTCTGTTGAAATATATTAATAGTACTTTCAATTAAAAATATGGTAAATGGAAACAAGAAACGTGATAATATCGATGCCCGATATGCGCCGTATGGACAAACCTGTTCCCCACAACCACTAGACTGATTATATATATATAATTACCCAATACAAATTAACCATGCAACAGTTACAAAAGACGCATGAACGTACCTTAATACTCGTATGAGTTGGGAGGACATACAACAGCGGTTGCAGAACAGAAATAAAAAAAACCGGGCCTTACAGAGTAATTTCATATTAGAAATAAGGCAGTTAATGATTTCCAGAGGTTATTAGTCTCAATTGTTCAGCAACAATTTCTGGATCACTATGAATCTTATTTTAAACATAATTCAGATAAATTATCAAATATCTTACAAAATGTCATACATTATCAAAGAAATTTAACCAACTATATATATTATGGGATAGGGATAATTAAGTTAAAAACGAGCTGCAAATGAAATCTTTGACAAGGAAAATATTCATCAGAAACCAAACCTTCAAAATGTCGTTAGAAAATTGCTTCCAATCAAACTGCAAACTAATTAATAGAAAGTTATAAAGCACACTAAAAGGAATTTCTGCTTTATATTCGTTAATACTGTAGTTTCAAAGTATTAAGCTTACTTCCATTTAAAATTATACAATTTATGTAATATTAAAATAATGTATGTACTAAAATATATACCTATAGTTTTAATTTGTGGCACTTGTGCTTCAAAGTTTTCAATAAGCCAAAAATACAGGAATGCATGAACAATGGAGATTTCATTTAAAAATTTGAATAGTGTAAGATATAGTAAAGACTTACAAACAGGAACTTTTACTTAATTATCTTAGTTAATGGCTCTTGTTTAAATAAAAATTGATAAAATTTTAAATTATTATTTGGTTAAAATCTTTATAGAAGAACCAAAAATTAAGTAAAATCTATTAAAAGTATAATTCACCTTATTTAATTTTTAATCAATACTTAAAAATACATAGCATTTTTTAATTCTCTATATTGGATAAGTTCCTATTTTTTTACCATGAAATATTAGTGCAATAATTTGAAAAGTATACAGAAAAATTTAAATAAAAATACTTTTATATTATTTTTGGTTTTTTATTGTTAAAAATTTTTATCTTAAAAAGTATATATATAAATTAGATCAAATGAAATAAAGCAAGTTCATAGCACTAAAAATCTTGAATCTGGAATATTAAATTGAATATCCCAAACAAGTTGTTTCACAGAATTTCAGATTTTACAAATAAAGCTCAAAAACTTACAAATTTACATGAATTAGAAGAAAAAATTTTAAGATGTCAGATTTAAGATCTTGTATATCAAAATGTTTATAAAAAAAATGTATCATGATCATTAAAAATTATGTATTTGATTTCATATTTTTCCATATGCATGATTTAAAAACTTAAATTACTAGTCAAAAATGAATTGAATATAAACTATTTTAATAAGAAAAGTTAAAATTTAATTTTAATTAAATAATTTCAAATCTTTTAATGTTTCCTCCATCTAATTACTTGTAACAATTCCAACTTCAATTTCATAAATGAAACAGAAAATTTGTTGAATTCTTAAATATAATGCACATTTGTTCCTGGATAAGGCAATTGTGATGCCCTTCGGGTTAAAATTATTCAAAACTGCTTATTTTAGACACTTTAAGGCAAATTTAAATAAAGAAAATTCCAAAACATTACAAACAGCCACAAATAAAAAATGGAAATAATTGGATTACAAAGACCAGCTAACTGAAAGAATTTCAAGTAAACTTAATTTTTAAAAATTAATCAAATTTTCAAAACCAATTTTTTCTGTTGGTAACCCACTCATTATAATATAATTGTTATTCACTCAAATGTGAACATTTTTATATTGCTCATGAAATTTCGTTAAAAATAGTTAAATTGTCTGGGGACAAGTTCTTATATTGCTGTAATTTTTGAATACAAAGAAAAGAATAATCTGGATCTCAACTCATTACACAGAGTACTCAGATACCTACTTATTATACAAACTCAATATATCTCATTACCTATTAAATATATATATATAACCACACATCTATTTTGTACTAATATTATAAGATTAAAATTTGCAACTACTATCCTAAAAATTAATAACACCTTTTACAATTATACTGACACAAAATGTACACATGACATATATGATTTCAATGTATCCCAATTTACTTTTGAGAAAAATGCTAATTCCGAACAGTATGTACATTTGTAAATTTCATTTCTTTCTTGCTAGCTAAACTATGCCAAAATAATTAGTTGTAAGTAAAAAAAATTTACTGAATAGAAATCAAATTGATGCAACTACCTTAAACAAAATTGTGGGTTGTTTGTTGCTCAATTAAATATTCCATTATGGATAACTACAGCAAAAACTTAAACTGAATTCCCAGGACCAAGGTTGGACTTGAACCCACAAACTAAATAGAATGATCTAAGTCATTCAGCTGCCAGCTTGGTCTCAATAAACAACATTTTTATTGAGTAATTATTTTCCTCTCAATGGCTACTAAATCTTATGTTTCCATAGCTTCGTAGCATCATATGAATTTAAAAGTTTTAACCAATAACTTGCTTCTGAACAAAATTTTTGGAGAAATTTCAGTGAGATCAATAATACGGCATTAACACGAAAGAATTTTTTTTACCTAACTTTAAGATCGTTCAATTAGCAAAATAAGTGGCATAGGAATTTAAAACAGACAATTTGAAAATATTACTTAAAAAATTGACCAAAAGTAATTAAAGGTTTAATGAGAGCATCACTAAAATGGTTACATTACCAATCCTTTAAAAGCCTCAGAAGAGGGTAGGAAAGTTTTCAGACTCAAGGTAAAGGTATAAAGTATCACATAATAAACTCAGCCATAAGAATTTATTTAAAACTTTTACATGCTTATTGTAGCCTACACTTACAAAACACTTTATTATAATGTTCTTAGAGATTCACTACTCTTAACGAAATTTTGTAATTTCTCAAAATTTTCAAAAAACACATTACAAGAGAAAATATTTTGGTTGGAGTTTAATCATTTTCAAAATTATCTTCACATTAATACAAAAGCAAACAATTTTTTTTTTAAATTAATCAGATTTAATTTACAATATGACTGACATGTTCAAGTTTTTTTAAATTAATACAGTATTTCCATAGCATTTTTCAGTGATTAAGAAAAATACTAAAAAAGATTCACATTTTATTAAAATTTACAGAAAATGTGCATCAAAGAAATGAGAAAGTATGCAAAGAAACATTTACATTTAATTAAAATTTACAGATAATGTAATTTGGATGACAATGATATAATGTTTTGAATACTAAAGTCCATCTGATGAAAGAACCAAATATAAAATGCCTCTGTTAGTCAATAGTCCATCTAATATGGTCGTTGCCTTCGATCACCCCTAAAATTAAAAGACATTTAATATGAAAACAGTAAGTTAAAATATATAATAAGTTTCTATGTCAATTAAAACTTTAAGACTCACCCAGGACCCCCTCTCATAGCTCCACCACGTCCAGGACCACCACGTCCCCCACCGAATCCACCACGTCCACCCATTCCTGGTGGACCACCTCTACCTCTTCCACCTCGATCACCTCCTCTACCTCCTCGCATACCACCACGTCCACCTCCAGGACCTCTGGATCCACCATCAGGAGGAGCACCACCTCCAACACCTTCAGGTCTAGGGGCATGGCAACGATTGCATTCAACTCTCCAAGAGAAATTGTTGTTACCACAATCACTGTTAAATGAAGATTACCAAATTTATTACAAGCACTAAAAATTATTACAATGAATACAATTAATATTGCTCTTGGAATTAACTAAAATTTGATGATAAGGCAAGAAACTAAATTCCTGACTACATAGTCTTTTCAAAGCCTTAATATGCATTCTAAATTTACATAAAGTTTTTTTTTTCAAATTTATTATTAAAAATTCACAAGTTAAAATATTTTTTAATTGTTACTCTATAGTTAAAATATTTTCAATTTTCCTAAATAGATTAAATACTCACGGATTCATGCATTTCCAGTCACCTTCACGGCCAGAGCCTCCACCAGAACCTCTATCACCTCCTCGTCCACCATCATCTCTTCCACCTCTGCCGCCACCTCCTCCTCTGCCCCCACCGCCTCTACCGCGGCCACCACCAGGGCCTCCTCCAAATGGTTGAGACTTTCGTTGTGCCAGTTGTACATTAATTTTTTTTCCATGAAATTCTTTACCTATAAGACGAAATTCAAATATTTAGAATGCAATATTCTTACACTGCTGCAGATTTAAACAGTTTAGCATTATGAATTTTTTTTAAAAAAAAAAATTCAGATAACTTTTATTTTATAATTGAAAGTTTTAAAAATTACTTTAACATATTTTATAATAAAAGTTTGAATAAATATAATATGATGCCTAATAGATTTAAATATAAATCCTTAAATAGTTACTAATATAAAATGTTCATGATACTCTTCAATAGTTAAATAAAAACAATGCAAAAAATGTGAACCAGTATAAAACTTGAAAAAAATCTTAAATATATACATAAATATGTATAAACAAATGAAATAATTATTCAAACAAAGAAGCAGTAATTGCAGTATTTTCTTTTGAAAAGAAGCTGTTAAATTTCTAAATGGAATTTAAGAATAAATTTTACCTCCAAACCAACTAATTGCAGAGTTGGCACTAGGAGGATCATCGTAAGTGATTGTAGCCTCTCCTTTGCCCTTTCCAGTCATTTTATCTTTGTAGATCCAAATTCTCTTCTTGCCAGTTTTTTTGTCCAGCTAGTGAATACAAGTAAAATATCATTTCTTCCAATTCCTACAATCAGAAAACAATTTTAACAGCTGGGTCAAAACTTACTTTGATAACACCAATAGCCCCAAAGTAATTATCGAGCTCATCTTCATTAACCCCTTCAGGTAATCCAGAAACGAAAACAGTGTCATGTATTTCTTCTCCTAAAATAATGTATAGTTTTATACTTAAATTTGAATTTAAAATTTAGAAAAGGAAAAAAATGGGGATGTAAAAACGCACCTCCATAATTTCCTCCGCCACTGCTACCTCCACCATTATAAGAATATCCACCTCCTCTACCACCTAAATTACAAATTCATAATTAAAAACAGATTTTAATCTAGAAGATTTGAACTAAATTTAAATCCAATTTTAACTACAATCTAAATTGAAAGCTATTTTTTATAGTATTCAATATTAACAGAATAATTTTTTGATATAAATTATTTAAGCTTTTAAGTTTGAAACTTTATATATTAAAATTATTCATGTAAGACATGTTTTGAATCCCAGATTAATAAATCAAGAGGGATACCCACACAGAACTTCTAATTTTACACATTCCAAATTTTTATTAACAGCTTTAATATAATTTTACAAGAGGCAATTTAAAAACAATCAATGCACTTAAACTTTGCAAACAATTTTTGCATATTATGAAGTTAGGATTATGTTTAACGGTTCATTTCAAAATTTCAATTCTTTTCATTCATTTTGAAAAACATGATTGGAGTAGTAGCATCAACACTTAAAGAAATATTTCAAACAAATAGAAGACCAATATTTGCAATATGGATGCTTAATTTTATGCAGTTTAACTTCACATAATCATAAGGTCTTGAAACCACAAGTGACCTTAAAAAATGATCACCTTTAAAGTTTATAAACCATAACAAATAAAGCTTTTATTGTTCCCCTCATCTTAAGCTTATAACTCTCGCTTCACAGCACCACTGATTAAAAACTTAAAAAACAAAAAAATTAAAAAAGCAATTTACTTTTATTGAAAAATGAAAAGTTACTACATGTTTCAAAAATTTTCACCTTTAAACTTACATTTCAAATGGACTTTTGCCATGATCTACCATAAAATTAACAGTTAAAAGAAAAAAAAAAAACAAGGACATTAATCTTTAGAGTGAAAGAAATAGTTTTAAAAATATTATTCGAGGAATTAAATTATGTAAGGTGCTATTTAGAAAGAAAGATTTTACTTTTATATATTTAAAGGACATTTTTATTTATTTATCTAACAATGGTAATGGTTTCAGGGATGTTTATGATAAATGGCAGTACACAATAGAAGTCAAAGTTATAGCAAAATTACCTCCAAATTAAAGATAAGAAGATAATTTGTTAAAAGCTTTAATATGCAACTTCATAAAAAATATGAAATTTATAAAAGGGTAAAAGAAAAATTATAATTTTAAATATTTTCCACTCGTGCAGTCACAATTAATACATTTTTCATTGATTTTTTTTTCTTTTTTTTTAAATCTTACAGAAAGTCATTTTCTTTTATTAGTTTCCATAGAAGTTTTATTATTTTTCTCCACACAATATTATCTGTAACCCAAACTTAAGGTACACTAAAAACTTAAATTAGCTTTAAATTTAAAAATTTACTAATTTTGATCTTAATTTGAACTTCATAATTGAAACAATGCTTAAATTAAAATCAAAATAGCATGTATTTCTATTTAACTTTTTTAGGCATAAAATGAAAAGGAAACAAAATTACTGTTAGCTCAAAAATCTGGAAATTAAAAGAAAAATTAATTGGACCAGTAAATTTAAAAAAAATCTAGCTTATCCAAACTGTTGAACCAATTAATGACTCAAAAACAAGTGTATCAATAACAAAAATAATAAAACAAGCTGAAAAAACTACAAGTTTGTAATCCTGTTGAAATAGCAAGTCCCGTTAAAATAAATTTTAAGCTCTTGTATTATAACCATTTATTAGTAGTAGAAAGAAAAAGGTAATCTGAAAATTTACTTTTTAAATTTGTAGCATTTTGTTTCAGTTTGGTTTAAATACCTATGAAATTATTTATATCTTTACAAGAATAAAAATTTCAACAATTACTGCATTTATCAATGTGCACTATATTACATTCTGTTCAAGATTTGATATTTAAATCTAAGATAAAAAATATTAATATATCATAAAATACACAAAGAATAACAAATCATTCATTCTTGTATTTATTAAATGTATCTTATTAAATGTATCAAAATGACACTACCAAATATTTTTCTACTAGTTAACTGACATCAAAAAAAATAATGAAAGTTGCTTCAAGATTCTTATAATGTAATTTCTCCATTTTAAAAATTTTATTTATCAATTAAGTCTTCGATATCGATATAACTTAACTCAAATTCCTTAAAATTAATGATTAAATAGAACATGGCACATTTACATTTTAAATGTTCTATTTATTAATAACAATAATTAAACTTATTTAAATAAAACCCTGATTTCAAATTTCTGATATGTAGATTTTCTAATGTGTAGAATACAATTGTATTTTGATTTCAAAATGAATGTAAAAACATTTTTAAAGCTTAGGAACAGTAATCACCAGAATGTGACAAAAAATTTTAAGTATGCCTTTTAGAGGAAAATATATAGACACTAGATATGAATCTTCTGACATTTTAACATTAATTCCATATTAAAAAAATGCTACCTTGTATGTACAAAATAACTCCAAGCTGATATGGAGTAAAAAAAAATTATTCATCACAAAAAAGTTAAATTATTTGTAAATTAAAATCAAAAATCAATTTTAATAACAAAAACAGAAATAGTTATGAACACTCAATAAACCGATGTACACTTTTTTATTGTTATTATACCTTAAGTAAGAACTGTTTATTTAAAAACAAATACAACAGCTTTAGTATTTTCTCCAAATATTTACGTTTGAATTATTTTTGCAATGATACAAATTTGCAATGAAAGTTGCTTTTTTTAAGATATACAGACAAAACTAAATACAACCTTTTGAATAAAATTTCATAGTTTAATTAAAATTCATAACACTTATCAATAAAATATTTTTTGCAAATTAAGCATTCTAAATCATGAGCAACAAAAAAAATTTATTTTAGCATAAAAGATCCTAGAAGCAACACATTTTAAAGGCTTATCTTGACACTTAGTCATCATATCTTGAACACAACAGCTAATTAAGCTGGGACCTACAATTTAAAGTACATTTCAAAACTTATATCTACCCAAAATTGGAATCAAACACATGAATTTGAATGAACGGCAGAGTGCCAACTATTCAATTCAACGCAAAATAAATTTCAAGATTAAATTTATCTTTTGCATGTAAAGCTTTTTAAAAATAAAGTAGAAAATTAATAATTATTAAACATTTACAATCATGTGATTATACATGTTAAGTAATTATTAAATTTACATGAATGTAAAAAGAATGTTTTTCTTTGTGAAAATATTTACATTGCAAAACCTTTTATTTATATACAATAAAAGGTTTTGCAAAACCATTTATTTAACTTAAACAAGGTTAATCAAGATAATAAACTTAAACAAGCTTAAAACAATTATAATCCAACTGGTAACTAAATATAAAAATAAAAACTAACTATCCCAAAAGCAAGCTACTTGCTTAAAGAGAAAATAGTTTTATTTAAAATAATTCTTATTACACAAGCAGTTGATATTTTTTTAAAATTGGTACTTTTGGTCAATTAGTACATAAAGTTAATTTTTAAAGACAAATTTAATAGCAAAGACAATTTATATGGATTAAAAATTGAAATTAGAATTTGCACCTTCATTTTGAAACACTAGCATGGGTGTTAAATTTGCACTAGATAGTGCAAACACTTTAATAACCTAAAACCAAAATTAAAAGTAAAGCAAAAGAACATTTTAAGCAATGGTTGCAGTTGTCATTAAACGTGAAAATAGAATAGTTAATTATCTGCTTTACATGTACAATTAAACACCATTTATAAACTAAATATACAATTTAGTTGATCAGATCCAAAAGGGGAATACTTCAATTTGACCAAACATTACTTATTTTCATAAAAAAAAGGTGGAAAATCATGTCTCAATTTATACCTTAATACTCTACATTTATAATTCTATTAAGCAATAAGGTTTTCCTGCAAAACTGGGAACTACAATGCATTAAAATCAACTAAAAAAAATAGTTACTTCATACAAGACTTTACCATAGTGAGCAAATTGCTTTAAAAAGCAGAAAAGTATATTAGTGTTTTAAAGCTCATCATAATTGTATGGAAAAAATACACTTACAAGAGCAACACATGATAAATTAACGAAAATTTCTTGAACATATAAAAGGAGATAAAATAGAATTTTCAGGATCAAAGCTTAGGCATAGATTGCTTAAACAATTACTATGATACTGTTGATATTAACACTTTCCATTATTCAAAATTATAGATGCAACATCTCACATTTATGCATACTTACCCATTAACATTTACACAAAATCTTTTGACAAGATTTTATAAGAATTACTGCAATCTTATTATGCAACTTGTTTCTTTGGAATGTTTAATAGCATTTTTTATTTTGCAAATATTTCAAATTTTACTTTGTTTAATACTTTCATTCTACAACTTCAGAATTCTATGCACAAATTTTAGCATTTATATGATTGTATTCACAAAGAGAAACCATAAAAACTTTCAGCATCCATCTTGACCAAACCTAATTATTTCATCAATGAATAGAAACCAATAGTATGTTTTATCTACCAGAAAATATAAATTTGATACCAACTTGCATAATTTTTCTAAAAACTAATACATAAACTTTGATTTACCTAACCGTTTGAATGTGTTCTTAATATTTAGCCTTTTTAATTTAAGTTTGCTCAATAAAACTTGATGTTGAATTTAAGATAAAAAAAATTCATAAAATTACATAATTTCAGCAAATAGTTGAGAGTTTCATTGATCTACAGAAAGGTTAAAATCTAGAAATTTTAAAACAAACTTTTTTTCGTCACAAGATTTTTTCTCATTCGTAACTTCTTTATTGTATTTTTATCTTCCTTTTGTATTGCCTTGCAATTAGAAATTAAAGACTAAGATTGAATGATCAGGAAATTTTTTAAATAATGTTTTATAAATATTAGTTGAATATAATGCATTAGTTAATGCTTAGGCAAATATGAATAAACTAAATAAACAAATATATTGCATTTATATAATTGTTTTAAGGTTTAAGCTAACATTTTGAAGAAATGTGTATGAAATACTGACTTAATAACAAAGTATTCACAGCTTAAAAGAGAAATAAAATTTTATAATTATTAAAACTGCAATAAAACAAAATTAAGTTCATGCAACAATTTTAACAGCTTCTTTTCAACAAAAATACTGCAGAGAAAACAAAAAAAAAAACAAGCTTAATTGAAATTTATGAAATATTTTAATAAATCATCTTAATTTAAAATTAGAACATTTAATACTTTTACAATTACAAAAATTACACAACTACCTTTCCAATTATAAAAGCATGCACTTTTACATTATTTATATTAATTGTTAAACCATAGCAACATTAAATATTGAACATTTTTACTTTCTTAAAAAAAAGAATAAATGAACTTTTAATGGACCACACTGTGGTACCATTACCTTTATTGAAACCTCCGCGTCCAGGACCTTGATTACTAAAAACGAAGCAGATTCAGTATAAGTGAACTTCAGAACTTCATACTTCAAGATGACTTGATATAAACAATTAAAACTTCATAATAAATGATGTGTGTTTATGATAAAAACACACACCTACTAAATAAACACTAATAAAATAAACTCCCATTGTGGGAGAAATGAGTAATTCTCAAAACATTTTAATATAATA
Source organism: Latrodectus geometricus (assembly GCA_026290005.1). NCBI lineage: Eukaryota > Metazoa > Arthropoda > Arachnida > Araneae > Theridiidae > Latrodectus > Latrodectus geometricus. The sequence continues at coordinate 38,097 of JAPDSC010142891.1, forward strand.
CAATACAAATAAAGGATAAGTACAAAAAATATTTAAAAAACATTTTTCAATACTGTTCAGGGAATTTAGTCATTAAATATTTGAGAAACATAACAAAAAAAGAGCTTTATGTTGTCTGATTAGCTTTAAAGCTATACAAACAGCAATAATTTTTAAAAAAATTAGTAATATTGACTATTTTAAAGCATAAGCTAAAAAAATTAAATAAGACTACCTTTTTGTAATATGTCATTTTATTAAAGGTACCAAAACTTACCAAATACAAACCAAAATACTTCATATATTTAATTTCATATAACCATTAGTTTACTAATGTATACTGCATAGGTTTAAGGTAAGACACCAGATCTGCCCAATGGTGTAATAAGTAGAAAATAACCAACTACTATAATCAAATAATGCACGTGTTTCTGGTAGTATATAGTGACAGCTGAAACATTTGCAAAACACATTACCAAACTACAAAAAGTAACTGTAAAGAATGAACCTTAATAAAAAAAGTACCCATTCCACCCTAAAATGAACTTAAACCAGTTGCATATATTTACACAGTAAATACTTACATGAAATATTTACACAAGTTTGATTCATTGAAAATCATGAATTTTCAGAAACAATTTATGTAGTAACTTATGAAACTTAGCTTCTAATAAATAAAATGACAAAGTATACACAAAACATACTATCTAATGTAGTATAGTAATAAATTTAACAAATTTTTCAATTTGTTTAAAGGTATATCTTATTATTTTGTCAATAATATTTCACACACTACAAATGGAATACAATTCCACTATGCTAAATTTTAATTTTTAAAATATTTTTGAATACAAGTTACAAGCAATTATGATAGAATATTCCATAAAGAAATAGATATTTAAGAGGAAACGAACACCAATCATCAATTTGATTCTTAATCACATTGTATAATTATGAAAGAGGTAACACTAATAAAAACATACATACCCTAGTGAAAAAAATTGTGAGTCTGCATAGGTTTAAGATGAATAAACCACAAGCATGAACAGTTCCAACATAAATAAACCATGTTACTTTGCATTGACTTAATACTGACTGCATGTTACACATACAAGCAGTCTAAAATTAAGTTTCAATAAAAAAAATGTAATTGAAATGGTACTATACCATGGGGGAAATAGTAAGTTTGAAGATGAATTAAACCACATGAATTAGTTCCAACATAAATAACCTATGTTATTTTATTAACCTTCATACTGATTCATGTTACACATACAAGTGGTTTAAAATCAAGCTTTAATAAATTACAAAATGAAATGGTACTATACCAGACACCATAAAATAATGATTTTTTTTTCACACAAGCCAGATTTGTATTGAAAGGGCTAATTGCCACCACAATTATAAGGTTTAATTGGCAATATTTTTAACACATGAAAAATTATTTTAGATTATCAAAATTACTTATACAATAGAAAACCATTGTTAGTATATAAACTGCACAGAAATAGTAATGTTAATTCAAACAAGTTTGTAACAGTTTTTTTTTCCCTGTTTAATACAATATCTTGTAGTTAAGAAAATTCATCATTTTAATAAGACAATATGAACATTTTATATCATTCTTAACATATTGCTTATATTATAATTATATAATTACAGGATGCATTATGAAGTATCTTGAAAACAAATTAATGAGCATTTACAGAAAACACAAATCCAATCAATTGACAAATATCACTGTTGCTCATAAATTTTTTAGCACATAGGATCGATCTATAAGTTTAAGTGGAATTGAAACCACTAAGACACACCCACAAATTGTCTAACTTAGCACTAGAGCATTAAACATTTAGGTATCAGCTTTGCCAAACATTATGATCCAAACTTAGAAATGTGATGCAGTAAAAATTAAAACAAGCTTTATAGCTAAGTTCAATTGAAATTTTATATTTAAATGCAAAGATGCTCATAATTACGAAGACTATGAGAACAATCTGAGTGATATAGTCCAATCCAGTCAGTTGTATTATAAATGTATTATTTCTACATGGAGATGCATATTCCAAATTCCAATTTTTCAATAAAAATAAGAGAAATCTATCAATTATGAAGAAAGAATGTAGAAAAATTCAAATTTTTCAAATGTTTGAAACATTATAAAAGAAATCTATTTAGAACAGACTGAGCTATCCATTCTAATAGAGTTCTTACTAGACATTTTTCTGTCAGCAATAAATTAAACAACTCAATATAATTATAAATCCTTACTTCAACAATATTTTCAATTGAAATCAGATCCAACAATAGAAAATAAAAAATGTTGAACACAAGAATTCTCACAAATGAAACAAAATTTACAAATATTTAATTCATTAAAAAGGAGGCTTATAAAAGTTAATGAAACCATTAGAACAAGCAATATCAGTTGAATAAAAACCAATGTTTTGTTCCCCAGATACTGTGAATTGATTGGATATGACACTTCTAACTAAAATATAAAATAAACTATGAAACACTAAAGAAATTAAACTTACCCATATCCACCTCCTCCTCCACCACGGCTACCTCTATCATATCCACCAGGACCACCTATTTGTAAATCAGCATTAATTAAAACTCCTTTAAAAATATTAATAATCTAAATATATTGAATTAATATCACAAATACTGAGTATCACAACCTTTTACAATGTACATAATTGTTTTATGCTTTTACTTTCCAGTCGTAACACTTGTGACAGGAGACTTGTACTGATAAGGATTTGGTGTAGAGTACAATGCAATTATATCAGAAGTTTAATTGGGAATTAATATTTTAAGTAATTATGCTATTTTAATATTTACATAAAATTACTTACTCACATTTAATGATTTTAAAGACATTCAGTTACTTATCCTACTTATAACTACTACCTTACACCCTGATCAATTCTAGAAGATTTAAAGTATTTCAAGAGGTATACAAAATTTTATGTATAGACACTTTTAATACTTAACTTTATGCAGAATTCAAAGAAAAAAAATTAAGTGCAGTAACTTGAAAGTTCATTTCTTAAGTATTCTACTAATGAAATTTTATAGTGAATTATAATTCACTTCTTAAATTATAATTCACTTCAAAATTTCAGAAGTGTATTAAAAGCTTCCATTTAATGGAATTACTTACTGACGACTAATGAATATTTTTCTCAGTAATTAATATCAATACATCTGTAGCATGTATAATATGTAGCAATCTGACAAATTTATAAATTGAGAAAAATTACATTTTAAATTGAATTTACTTTTACAAATTATAAAATCATGAACAAAATTACTCTAGAAACTACACTTTAAGAACATAATGAATTAATATATAATCTCAAGTACCTTGGAATCCACCTCTTCCACCATATCCACCCATGGGAGGACCTCCATAGCCATCACCACCAGGTCCACTGCTCATTGGTCCTGGACCTCCAGGGGGTACTGGTCCACCATATCCTCCACCACCAGGAGGACGATTATAATCTCCACTTGGAGGAGGTCCACCATATCCACCTGGTGGAGGCATATTATGTCCTGGTGGACCCTGAGATGGGGGACCACCAATAGGAGGTGCTGTTGAAGCACCAGTTGAAGGAGGTGCACCAGCTCCATAACCAGGTGCAGGTGGAGCAGCTGAAGAGCCTACACCACCACTTGGAGGTTGGCTGCCATAACCAGAAGGAGCTGAACCACCATAAGATCCATAACCTGAAGAACCAGAATATGCAGATTGACTTTGAGGAGCAGAAGCAGAATAACCTGAGAATATAAATCATGAATTTGAAACTTACAATACAAAATTAAGAATTGAAAGAATTATAATTAATCACTAGAAAGGTTTTTATCTTATATTTTACAATATATATTTTACCAAATCTTAGATTTTATTTTTAAGAAAAAGATAATTCTAGCTGAAAAAATCAATTCCAAATAACAAAAAATACTACAATAACTTACTTCCAGCAGTATATGAAGATGTTGATGGCTGTTGGCCATAACTATATTGTTGTTGATTTGATCCATATTGATCAGTTCCATACGATCCATAGGTAGTACTACCAGAAGGAGCAGATGAACTACTCCATCCAGTGGATGCTGAGCCCTGAAACAGAAGCAAAAATTAAAGAAAATAAATGCGTAGTTTTACATTCATCTCAAAACTGATATTGAATGTTCTATGTATACAATAGATATGTACACAATAGAGAAATAATTTTTTTAAAACCTCTAATTAACAAACACTCAATTTTATAAACTTGTAACAGTTCACTCATATTTGTAGCCTAACAGAAACAATATTTTAATTCCCATTTACAAACTAAAGGTTTTAAAATATCTTTTTGTGAACACTTCCTACATTTCCTACTTGCATTTTATATAATTAAGACTTTTTTCTTAAAAAAACCACTGAAACGGAAGAGCGAAATACTTGACAACTTGTATGAAGATTATAATGTATATTATTAGTATGAGACATTGAATTCAGATACAAATTAAATGTAAGTATCAGATAATGAAATGATGAAGAACATAATGAAAGAGAAATTTCAGATATCAAAGATGATGTAATATTTTGAGTATTTACAAAAGAAGCAGATGAATAGCAAACAAGATTAAATTACTTTTTTTGAGAAGAGCAATAATGGAAGGCTTCCTTACATTGAAAAAAATGGGAATAATAAGTTACAGAACAAGCAATTACTTAACCCAATTTTCACTAACGAAATGAAGGTAAGAATTGCTTTAAAGTGTAAATTTTATTTGGCATTTCTTTTTTTATTTAGTGCATACTCAATAGTTTTATAATCATATTTTTAAGACCATACAGTTTGATAGAAAATAAATCTTACACTATCAAATTTAAGAGCATTTCTTTTGACTTGGTAAAAATATATATATATATATATATATATATATATATATAAAATTAATTCTGAAACTTTTAAGGACAAAATATGAACACATTATTTCAGGATTGACTTACACTTTTATATTTCTTAGTTATATAAACATTACATGATGGATGAAACATCAATATACCAAAAAATAAATAATTTGCAAATTTTAAATTATAATTAACATTTTACAAACACTATCAAGTAAGGATTTATATTTATGGTTATTAATAAGTTAATTTCTATAGCAAAGATTTCAAAACTAAACACAATGGAAAATTTTAATAACTTATTTTAATTGTTAAAATTATAAAAACATTATTTGTTCACTATATTTTCAAAAATTTTAAAATATATTTACATAATTCAAAATCATTTCATCCTTTGTTTTTAAAAGCTATAGATTAAATTCAAATACCAACAACTTGAATCTGAATGTTTTGACAAAATTTAAAAATGATTGGTTGTAATAAAAATATATCCTTGAAAATATATTTTTAATATATAATAAATTTATGCATGCATTCTAATTTGAAAAATCCTTTTAATATAAATTTGTAAGGTAAATCACTATCTACCATTTATAACAATGAAATTGCAATCTTTTAAACACAGGCAAAAGTATTAATGTAATTTATTAACTTTAAAAGTTAACTATTTGAATAATGTATATAACTTTTTAATGTGAATAATCAGCATTTAGTTTATGCAAATAAACTTTTTAATCTATTAACTATTTATATTATTTTTATGAGATTAATGATATTTTATAGTACATTCATAAAAAAAAGTGGATTTATAACTTACACTGTAAGCTCCAGATCCTGATCCACCATAGCCACTTTGGGAATAAGATGTATCACTACCATAATTACCATATGAATATCTAAAATATTTAAAGGCAACATATTTAAAAATTATTAAACACAAAAAACCACAAAAATTCACTTTTAAAATAATTTTTTATACAAATTGAACAACATTCTAGAATATTTTTAAGGTTTACAAAATTTCTTAAGTTTTCTTTAAAATAGAACATCTGGAAATATTATTAATTGGTTATCTTAACCCCTTAAGCAGTTTGCTCATACAGGGTACATGCTACCCGAAATTGGCCTCTTCCGGTTTGCCCGTACGGGCATCGATATTTTTTCCTTTCCTTTACTGGTTGGCCCGCATTTTTCATTATTGTAAGAGACTTTAGTATTATTATTTTTCAACAGATGGCGTGGCTTGTCCAAGTAAATGAAATTCTTTTCATGCAGGTTTTTCTATGTAGCGGGAACTTTTCTTGGAAATTTTGTTTCTACTGTATGCCCCGCTTGTGAATCTTATGGAAATTATTGATGGAATAGACGACGAAAATATTTTGTTAGACGATGAACTACATTCTGATACAGATATTTTTTCTAATTATTTGGATTATTCCTCAGATGACTCGTGCAGTGAGCTCAGCTCTGATGAAGATTCGAGTTCTGCAAGAATTTTTACTGAGGTTGATGTGAAAAATCCACTTGTTCCATGTCCTCGATTAAAATTTTCTGGTATTCTCTGTGAATGTACAATTTGACGACACTTCTGATGTTTTACAATTTTATGAAATACTCATTGATTTTTCACTCATAAGTTAAATTTTGGAAGGTACAAATTAATACGCCATTCTATATTGCATGCCGAATGTACTTGAAAAAAGCAAACATTTAGGGGTTTTTGTGTCCAAATTTATAAAATAAAAATGTTGTAAAAAAGCATCAAAAGTGAAAAAAAATAAAAAAATTCTTGTTCTATTAAGTATGGTACTTAATTATATGCAATAAAGAAATAATCCTTTTTTGGAAGCATTTCTGACATTTGATTATTATAACTTTTGGTATTTTAAGTACATTTTCAATACCCCATTAAATTACCATAAAAGATCAAAATTAATGTTTAAATACAGAAAGAACATAGAAAGATTTTGGTTATCTGCAAAAAGTAACAAAAAAGGTTGAATCTAACATATATCTTGAAATTTTATTTAATGGATTAAAATGAAAAAAAATTAGAAATTCGGTCTTTGAACATGTAAACCAATGAACAACCAGCAAATATATACATTTAAGTCCATTTTAATTTAATATAATGATAATTTGAATGATCTTCAAATGATGACAGAGTTTAAGTACTGTATCACATTCAATAAAATTATTGAATGATCAAAAAATTAGCATTAATTACTTTTCCTTAAACAAATTTGGCATACTTTATCATTAATAATAACTCATATTATCAAAATATTCTATCGTTACTTTAATATACATTATATATATATATATTAAAGTTCCCATTTATATTATAAATTTAAAGAACTGCTTCAATTTTGGAGAATATTTGATAACTTTGTTTTCTAGCTGATTAAACTTATAATTTTCATAGAGGATAGAAAATATATGAAAATATAAAGAACCTTTTGTGTTTTTATTTTGTCGGGATTATAAGCATTAATTTACACTTCATAGCTATTTTTACAAACATTGTTATATTTTAATTTTAAATCTCGAGCAAATTAAAATGGATTTTAGATAAGATTAACTTGTATCGCCATAGGTTTCGGGTTGCATGAGCTTTAGTTCAATTATTCTAAAATCAGTATTGGCCTTTCATTATACATGGAATTCATATTGATATTTAAAAATATTTTATTACAATAAAATAACTTTAAGTATTACAATAATTAACATTCACCATTTTATCCACTCACAATTTTAAAATGTAATACAAAACATGTGTTAACATAAATTTAAGTTTTTGAACATACTAGAAATATTTTAATGTTTTTATAAATTGGCTGTATCCCAGTGTACGGTACGCTATTTTTATACAATTACCATAATTATACAATATACAATTAATATAATTATATAATATAAAATTATATTATTTTATACAAATAATATAATTTTATGCAATATTATATACAATTAGTTAATAATTGTATATATGCGTACCGTACAAGGAGTGTACCGTTCACTGGGAGTGTACCGTTCCTATAAATTTTATACTACCTTTTAGTTTTTATAATCCTAATAATTCAATACACTTGTAGTTTTCATAAATCTGCATTAATTATTACAATTGCAGAAGCTTAGCAACATTACTTTGGTAACCAACAAAACTAAACAATTGACAGCTGTTTTATGTAGTTCCATTTATTCATTTGATAAAAGGTTTTATAAAGTTTATATAGCATGTTATTTTCTATTCAATAAATAAATTTAAGTACCTTTGAATGTGTTTGAAAACTAACTTATTTTATTTCAAAATTTGATAATAAAAATTTTTTTTGGTTAAATGTTGGTATATGGTTGGTATAATATGATATTGTGCTCCACTTTTTCAACTGAACAGTAAAATATAACTGAACAATTGATTACAAGTCACTAGTCTATTTAGTAATTTTTTCATATTTAACTTAAAAAGTAATATTAATTGTATATATTAAAATAGATATATATTTTGCAGAGAGCCAGCCAAGTTGGCACAATATAGGATGCGCTTATCCACTTTTTCAACTGAACCATAATTTGGTGTGGAGTCGGACTTTTTCAATACAAACTTGTCATAGGTACATGGTTAGAGGGTAGGTAGCCATTCATACAAGGAAAGGCCAAAGAGAGGGAAAGAGAGACATCTATGCCAGAACTGTGCTCGAACCCAGGACCTCCCTATCTACAGTCAGGCATGCTGATTACTAGACAGGGTGGATGGCAACAGAATGATAGATGAAATTTTATCAGATTTTGTTTTGGTACATTATATAAATTTACATATGTTTTTCAGAAAAAAATATTCATTGCTCTTATCTGAATTACAAATTTATATTTTTTATTTACATTAAAAAAAATATACAGTAAATACCAGCAAGGTTGTATTAAAATGTATTTTTTAGTCACAAATCAAATATTTTACACTTTACAGAAAATTAAAAAATATGTATATTTTTATGTATGTTCCTTTTGATATAACTGACCAAAAATTATTTTCATTAATTATAATTTTAAATTTACTATTTTTTTATTAATATTTTTGGATAGTAATTAAGTTTTTACTTAAATTCATACACCTATTGAATTCGAATTTTATATATCAATTTAATTTAATTAATATTGAGGCACATTCTAAAACTTATTATTTGACTTTAGACTTACAACTTTTTAACATGAAAAATTTCATGATATACATTTATCTGAACACTGAAACTTTTTACTATTAAAAACAGAAAAGTATAAAACTATTTATTACATCATTAAATATTGTTTGGTCACAAACTTATCCGTGTTATTTTATTACTCCAGAAAAAATCTCTCAGTGTTAACATTAAGACAACTTGCAGAAATAGTAACTGCTAGTTGAAAAAAA
>JAPDSC010142892.1:0-19736 GCA_026290005.1 Latrodectus geometricus
ATATATATATATATATATATATATATATATATATATAAGAATAATATTTCCCCTATTAAGCCACACATCCTGGTAACTAGCTATCATTCAATTTATTATTATTTTCCTATTTTCTATTACCGATCTGGTATCTGAATGATTTTTAACTCAACTTTTCTCTAGTTTTCAACTCAACAATTCATAGATGCAATTTTCACGTCAGGTGTGAATGCTTGTAGTGATTCATTAATCTAATCTGTAATCTATATCTGATTCGGGTCTAATTTAAACCATAAATACTTGGGAATTTAAACCCGTAAGTACTAGGTTTTGTGACAAGAGTGCCCGTAAAAAATGACTAATGAAATTGAATAATTTTCTTTCAATTTAAAATATTAGGAATTCAGTAGGTTTTCTTGCATAAATGGTCTTTTATTTAGTGAGCCATTATCTTTTTTAAATATATGTAAAATCATTATAATGTTAGCTTGCGTTTCTAAGTTGTAAATTTTTACATAAGATTTTTAATAGAATGATATATATAAGCCTGTTCTGTGAAGTATCTGAAGTGATACCAGCTGAAACAAAGTATCAAGCTTAATCTAGCGCAATAAGTTTTCGCAACCAATCAACTTTCGAATCAGGTTCGGATACTTTGTTGCATCACCCGCTCAATTAAGTCATCTGCAGAAGCATCCATTCATCATGACATAATTGCCCTGCATTCCCTCCCTTGTGTGACGTCATGCGGAGATCGACCATGGCATGTGACTGCGTGATTCCACGATCGTTGCCAGATGTTGTCACTTGTATTATTATATATTTTTCCTGCCCCTCTCGGACCCGTATTGATTCCTACAACTTCACGAGAAGCAGCGACTTCTCGTCGAAAAGCATTTCCTGTTTTATTTTGACTCAGCACTTTTCACTTTGGTGGTTCGAGATTTTTCTCCCAAACTAAATGAAAGAAAATTTCTTGGAAGAATAACTACAATTTTGTTGATTAAAATAAATATTTATTTTTCGAAATTATTATTCTGTGCCAGTATTTGCAAAGCTTAATTCTAATCTGATGTAATTAGGCTTACATATATGACAATATTATTAAATATCGAATTATTTGTTAAAATAGAGCTTTCATGGATTCTAAAATATATATTATAAAATGCTTAAAGCCATTGCCAATAAAATTTAAAAAATTAACTATAAAGGCATTCGAGTTATAATACTTGCATTGAATTGGGTATAAATATTGTTAATATACAACTAAAAAAATATTTAAAAATATAAAGGATAAATATTAAGATTTTAACTTATTTAAAATATATAAATCTTCTCAGCTTTACTGTCTTTATTTCGAGGAAAGAATATTTAACTAGACAAATATTTTTAAGAATTAGGTTTTACAATTACTAAATGATGAGACTATGAACTAAAGAACGGAAGGTTTTAAGTTCGATCTTAGATCGTACTGAACAACGAGAGATGTCTGTTGTTGGATATTACATATACATCTGTCGAGGATGGTGTTAAAAAGTTTTCCTAGTTTCCTTCTTTGAGACTTATGAATGGCCCACTACCTGTTGAAAGTTTGCTGGTAAGCAATACGTTATAGATGTATAAAAATAAATAAATAACAATTTATAACAACTTAGAGTTATCAAGCTACTCCCTCACGTGAAATACATAAAGCCCAAATGAAAGAGTAGGCAATTACAATTTCTCAGCTAGTAATTTATTGTTTGATTATAAAGTAGTAAATTTTATTGCTTTTAAATATTAAAAAATGCTTAGAATTTAAAATTTACAAAGGGTAAATGTTTTTTATATAGATTGCTACCAAAATAGTAATACATCAATCAAATTAAAATGTATCAACCGTGTTCACATTTATGAAGAGAAAATTATTTCTAACAAAATTAGTAAAAATAATGGTTTTTATTATTAAAAAAATATTTTACTCCCTATATTATTCTTGTATCTGAAATTCTGAATTATACTCTTATAAGCATATAAATGTTGTATTTTACCATAAATTTTTTCTTGTCTTCATTTTTCCAATGTTTAAAATGTATCATTAAATATGATTTTACGAGCGCTAAAAAATTTTTTTACGAGTATAAAATTGAAAATAATCCATTTTAGCGTTCAACCTTACTACACTGCAAACACTAACGTAAAATATTTCATTGTTCCTTACAAATGAAAAAAATTATTAATTTTCCTTTGAATATAATCTTTTTGATCTCTTGGTCAACTTTTGTATTTAATAAGCTGTTTATCGCTTTTTTGTTATTGTTTCAGCTGTTTGGTCATAAAAAAATAATCTTAAAGAATACAGATTATTTTGTTTTTATAAAAGTAATGTACTTCGTTATTTGTTCAGCTGCGAATATCTCTAAAATAAATATATGATGAGATAGTAATAAGTTTATTAATTCTACGTTTTTAATATTTTTTTTTTTTTTTTTTAGTTTATTACAAGTGCATAGTATTGTGAATATAGTATATAAATTTTTTATGAAATTTTTTTTTAGATTAATTAGACTTTGGTTTAAATCTCAAGTAAAGTGTAAGTCTTTATTAAAATTTCATTCAAAAAATAAAGCTTAGTTTGTTGATATTAAACCCCAGGAACGTATTTAAACATTTGATTTGAATTGAATTTATTTTATTTAATTTTAATAATTCATGATTTGAATTCAATTGTTGGAGCAAAATTACAGATTATTTATTTTATTTTTTAAAAAATTAAAAAACTCTTAACTAAGGAATGTAAAATTTCTTTAGTTATTAAGAATCACTTTATCTTCACAAGCACAATCAAAAATAATACGAATTAATTGTTCGTTAAATGGTGGATAGTCTCATTTCGGTTCATATAAATTTAAAAATCCAGTGTTTATGATGTCTTTTCCCAAATTAGTGAGTATTACTTTGAAAAGAGGGAGAGAACATTTGCCGCGGCTCTCATTTTATTTTACTTATTTTTCTTTTTAAAAACACCGTAACTTTGTGCATTGTCATCTTTTCCGCATCAAACGGACTGCCTCCTAACCGTTTCCTGAAAAAAAGTTTTCCTACTCAGACTAATTAGTTTGAGAAAAGAAGGGGGGATGAAATGTAAATACTCTGTTGCATAATAGTCTTTCCATTAATTACGTTCCACCGACTTAACAATAGTAGTCATTAGAGCGGAAGGAATAAGGTTCTTTTTTTGGGGGGTTCTATTTCCAGTTTTGGATTTGTGAAGGGATATGATGTGTTGGAAAACAATTTTTTTAATTAAATGTTTTCGGGAAGCGATTAAATGGATTCTAGAATGATTCCTCCTTATTAATTCTAAACTGGGTTTACAAGTTTTACAGTCTTTTAATTCGCCATTCTTTTATCTTTTATTTTATTGTCAGATGAAAATATAAGTTATTGTTTTAAATCCTTAAAGCAAAAAATCAATTATAAAAGAATCGTTAATTCGCATATGCGTTTATTTTTCTTCAGAATAAATTAAGATAAGAAAAAGATTTCCAATCTAACTGTAATTTTTGTTGTTTGTGATAGGTATTTTAGCTCTTCATATGCAAATTTAAATATCAAAAGAAATCAGAATCATAAAAAGTATGATTGGGATTAGATAAACATGATACTGAGGTACAATAAGTATTTAGTATAAAAAATCAAAGGTAATGATAGAAAAATTTATAGTAAATTGACGTGATTACAAAGAAGCATTCGAAATTTTCGCATAGTTTCAGAGATTGTCATGCTTTACCAAAGATAAAGCGCGCGTGGTCACTTTAGCTTAGCGGTAGGAATGTTGTTTTTGAAGTGTTCTCTTCGGATTCGATTTCTAGGTTTATTCGTTTGCAACTCATGAACACTGCTTGCTATCTGTGAACTAATTTTTCTAAAGATAAGATACCATAATTTCGGATATTCAAATCTCGGGCAACAATCTTTAGTTATTAGCATACCGCTTCGATACGTCAAAAGGTACCGCTCACACATTTAGGTTTATGCGGATATGATTGTTAATAAAATGCTTTAAAATATTGCTGTGACAACCTGTCAATCAATCAAGATTTTCATGTATTCCATTTGCAGTCCTCTTTATAGTATTCGATAACTTGAAAAATTCTCTCACATAAAGTCTCATTCTTAATTTCAATTATTAGTTTTTATTGTTAGATGGTTCGGTCTATATATTATTATATATTTTAATTTCTGTTTTTTTCATGTCATTTTGCTTTTAACAAATAAATCAAAAAATTTTATAAAAAATTAATTAACATTTTAAATCCGTAGTTATATACTGTAATTTAAATATGCTACCTATATTTCAAAATAGGAAATTTTGTTAGTCACAATATTTTTTCCCCAAATGATAAACTATTAATGTAATATTCCGATATTCTTGTGGGCTAACAATTCTTAGTCAGCTGTATAGTTTTAATTTTGAGATCTATGGAAATTATTCAAAAATAATATGACAGTTACTTTTTTATTTACATTCATGAAATATTAAAAATATATCATACGAGCTTTTTTTGTGAAAAATATTGACAACATAAATTTACAATGGTGACAATCACCAACAATTTAATCATAATTTTTATTGAATAATATTTGAATGTTGATATATAATGTTCATTCGTCATTTAAAAAGGATTACTTTTTAATGAGACTTTTTTCCATCAAAATTTCAAATCTTAGTTAGACAATTTTATTTAAAACAACGAAGGAACTAAATTAACACTGTCAAATAAAAGCGTAAAAAGAATAAAATTCAAATCTGAAAATGATAAAAATAAGACGAGAGATATCAAACATCCTTGTCTATAGATTAATTTTTTCTTCTGCCAAGATATATTTTTGTCTTATTAAATCTAAAAATATTTTCAAAATCTGTGCACACTATTTTATTAAAAGAAATTTCCTACACATTTTAATGATTAATTTTTTACAGGTCCGATAAAACTTTGCAAGATATAGTGTATAAATTAGTTCCTGGACTTTTTCACAGTAAGTATTAACACAAAGCAGAATTTAATTAACTATTTTTATATTACAATTTAATTCTTTTTCTTTTTTCTTTCTTTTTTTTTTTTTTTTTACAAAGACCTCATTTTAATGAAGTCAAATTTAGTATTTTCCTTATGCCTTAGAATTTTACTCATTTTATTATTATTTTTTTTTCAGATGAAATGAAAAGACGAAGGGAACTTTACGCATCACAACCCCCAGAAGGTGAGAATTGCTGTTAATTTATTAAAAAACTAATTTCAATGTGTGCTTTGCCTAAAAAAAATCTTTTTTACGGCATTTCAGTTTAAATAAATCACTAATTAACATGAAAATCTTTAAGTAAGGGCATTTTTTTTAGTCACCAAATGTTTTTTTGAAATTATAATTGAAAACGCAGAAAAAGTAATCTCTGATTTCACAAACCCCCCAAAAAATAATGTTTTTACTAAGTTCTTTATTTAGTCTGCTATTTTATTTTGTTAATGATGTCTTGTGTTTTAGGAATAGTTCTTAAAGTATAGAAATAATATCCTTTCTTATTTTTACGCGTAGGATGTAGCAAATTATAAACAGCAGAACACAGAAAAAAATCGCTAGATTTAAAACTAAAATATTTTAATAATCGAATAGAAAATAATGAGACATTAAGATTCTTGGTGGATTAAATTTTTAATTTACGCATTACTATGATAGTAATAAGATTATATCTTTTTAATTTCAATCGCATTGTATATTGAGCCTCATCAGTTGCAGTGCAATGGCATGTACAAATTTTAATTTTTAATATTGTTCAATCACAAAAAGGCAATCATAATTACAAAATTAATGAAAAATAAAATAAAATTGTTAATTTATGCATTTAACAAAACTTTCGTTGAGTAAAATTCTTATTCAATATCTCATTGCGGTTGTAATTAAATAAAATGCTATTACTTGTACTGTAATATATTATGATTACTTAAGAAAAAATTAATGGGTTAATTTAGAAGCATGTTTATGACGCGTATATTTTCTATGATGCTGCGACCATCGGTAAATTATATATATATATATATACTAACATGAATAATTATTTCGAGAAATATAGTTTAAAAACAAGATAATTTTAACCCTTCTTTCCTTTTTATCTGTGAAAAAAAAAGTAATTCGGTTATTCAATCAATGTCTAGTATGAAGTCGACAGCAGAGGCGAATGTAATATTCTTTCCCTCACTTTACGGCCATAACCTAAAAAACTTGGCACACTACCCGATATGGAGTGTCCTTCCCACTTTCGGTTGCTAAGCAACCGGCTATCTCCCCTTTATCGTTATTACCTGCTAACATACTGACTCCGTCATTTTTATTTACTTCTTTCCCCGGACCGGAAGGCATTATGCCTCCCCCCTTCCCTCCTCCTCCCCTTTGATGCCTCAGCTATTGTGCTCGTCCTCCACTTGCTGGGTACCTGTGGGGGTTTGAATTTAACAAGGTGTTCTGGTAATGATAACCTGCCGTAGGGTTAATATGCTCTTTTCGTGCGCGGAGGCTAAATTGAAAAATATCCATTTCCTAGATTTCCTACAAAGTTGGAGGTATTTATTTTGAAACAGATATATTTCTCACTATCACATATCGAACACTGATAATATATTTGGCAGAGATTAATTTTTGAATTTAAAAATAAATATGTATTTTTGCCTTGGAAATTTAGTTCTATTTATATATCTGAATTTTGCGGTTCTTTTTACACATTTAATTTATATTTTTGTGTACTTGTTATACATTTATGCACCTAATACCACTCATTTAAAGACTTATTTTTATTGTTTGAATATATTAATTCTTTTTTTCGTTTAATTGAAATCTGTTATTCTTCCCTGTACTTTTTTCGATTTTAAACATGCATTTATCGTTAAAAAATAAAGAAAAAATTAGTATTTAACTCAAATGGTATACATTAAATTCTTATAAATTTCTTTGGAAATTTAGCGATATTGACTTAGCCGAATGTTTTCCTGAATTATTTTTCTGAGTCATTTTTCGAAGGTACAGTAAATGATCATTATTAAGCAGTTCCACTGTAATATTCATTAATAACTGTTTCACATATTTTCTTGTTGTTATTAATATAATTTTAAATTTAAATACCGTTTCTTTTTGTTTCTTCAGTTTAAGAGACTAAAATGGTATTTATATTGCAAATCTTTATTTATTAAATTTATGTTGCATTCCGATTAAAACTTTTTCTTACTTTAAAATATCCAGCAATTTGAGAACCATCGCTTTTAGAAATTTCAAATTCATTTTATTGTTTTTATGTTCTTTTCCATTAGTCGGAATCCGAAAAATATTTCCCTCCTCCCTTCATTCATGATTTTTTCCTATTTCCTCCTCCGAGTTTTATTCATCACTTTTTTTTTATTTTTTTATTATAAGTTTAAATATTATTTCTCGGAAAATTCCTTGCGTTAGTTTCTAAAGTATACATTTGAAGAATGTTTCGCCTTCGTAAACTGCTTTTTTTCTTTTCACATTCTTATATTCTTTTTTTTTTTATTATTATTTAGTTTACAATCTTAACTTTTGTATTTTCATTGCTGTCAAAGTCTTTTATTTTCCTTTTTTCTCTAAATACTTTCCTTCAAATATTTCCTTCCAACTCAAAATAAAAAATGTTAAAGTAAAAATAAGTAAGTGTCAAAAAATATCTCATGCACTTTTTTAAACATTTTTGCCAAATAAAATTAACATCAAATGTAGAAAATATTTATTTCTTAAGTTTTTTTTTTTTTTTTTTTTTGAGAGTAAATCAATACAAATGAAAGATTTTATATCCTTCCATTTAAATATGAGGAAATAAACTGCTGAATTCTCTCGATTTCTAAATTATCAGATTCTGTAATGCAAATTAAAAAAATATTATATTTTGCTTCTTTTACATACGAAATAAATTTGACCATCAATATCATTTTCTTTGAATTGTTTCATTTTGAAATGCGAAGATTTTATAATTGCTACAAGTTCGAATTAAGAATTCCAGTCCTCAAAGCTGAATATCCTATTTTTGATACCATGTCTTGGGATATGAAGCTTCAGCAAGCTTTGTGCTTAGGTGTTGAGGACTTTAACTCATTCCTAAGAGATATATTTATTTCTCTTTTTCATATTATAAAATATAACTCTTGTATGGGAAAAGTCTTTATGAAAGGGAGTAATCGAAGATTTCATGTATTGCTTAGCCACAACTTGATTTTAAATTCGAATCAATGTGCCTTTTAATAAATAAAAATTATTAAATCGAAATTTCATCCATTTTTAGATGAAGTAAAAGTAAATTCCTTAATTATATATGATTTATTCAATAATAATTTAAGGGTTATACTTTTCCTCGTGCAAAATTGTTTGAAATATCCTAAGGGGGGGGGCTATAAAATATGAATCATTCAATAATTTCAATTTGGTAAATTATTATCTTTAGTTAAATGCCTAATAAGATACATTACAAGTTATTCACGAGAAAATATTCATTGAACTATTTTAACTTTGTTGGAGTGTTAAACCAATTAATATCTTTTTAAAAAATTACTTTAAATTATATATGAAAAATAAATTTTAATGATGAATTAATTTGAACTTTCTTTTGAATATACTTAAGAGGGATTCATTACTAGTGTAACTCTTTCAATAAAAAAATAACAGAAAATATTCCAATAAAAAATTTTGTTGACTTTTATTCCACATAAGTAATTGGAAATTACTAATTTTTACTAATATCCAATTACTTATGTAAAATAAAGGTCAAGAAATATTCACAAATGATGCATGTAAATGCATGCAATATTTGTGATTTGCTCATGTTATATTTGTGATTACAATTGTTTGTTGTCTTATTTCCAGCATTAAAAGAGTCGAGGGACGCTGAAGATAGAGGCGAGTGTTTGGATGAGAAATTTATCTACGCTCCGGAAGAAATATTCAGTCTTTCAATTGAATATGGGTATGTAATATTCATCACTATCTATTACTTTTATATATATATATATATATATATATATATATATATATATACCCTAGAGATTGTATCGGTATAATGGGATAATGGGTGGGAATAATGACATTTAAAATGATTGAGAAGGATTAATATTAGAATCTACAGGTTAATTCTAGAACTGAATGGTTGAACTTAAGGATCCTTTTAGTACAAGTTTAAATTCCATTTACATGTAGATTCGAAGGAGAGAGAATATAATTTGTCCAGAATAACCGAAATTATCGTTTTCAGTGTTTGACACTTTAATAATAGTTTCAGTGACATTTAAATTCAAATTTAGTTGAAATTAAGCTTGTGAATTCTTACATTATTATTCGTTGTTGTTGTTGTCGTGTGCCAGCCAGGCCGGCAATATGGGGTGCGCTGCTCCACTTTTCCAACTGAACCATATTTGGTGTGGAGTCCGATTTCCTCAGTACACACATGCCATTGGTACCCGTTTATAGGGTAGGCAACCATTCACACACATACAAAGAAAGGACAAAGACGAGAAAGAGAGGAAGTACATCCATGCCCGAGCCAGGATTCGAACCCAGGTCCCACCCATCTGTAGTCAGGTACGCTAACCACTAGACAGGTTGGGCGGCGTTATTATTCGTAGAAGTTGAAAGTAGCTGGTAGATAATCCAGCTAGTATCTATATAATACCTAGTATCTATATAATAAGTTTAAATCACGTTACCTTATGGATCTGTAGGAGAGAAAATATTAAAGAATTGCCGTAATAGCGTCGAATAAAATAATTTTTTTGTGTTACTAAATTGTTTTGTGATAATTTTGAAAATTAACTTTTTAAATTCTTTTGTACCGTAGTTGATAGTAATATTTATAAATAATCTATAACTATTAGTATTAGTGTCGAATTTTGATTATTTTACACTCGAGAATATAAACAATAACATTATCAATCTTTAAATATTGTCATTTTGGAACAAATTCAACATTTATAGGAATGAATTACATGTACATGTGTATGTATGAGTTGTTTGTAGATGAGAGTGCATGTATGTGTGTATAATAAACTGTAATGATATAACTTAATTTTGCGGTAAATTTGTATTATAGTCAATGTAAAAAAGATTTAATTCTATAATTTGTTCATTCTTAATTTCTGTAAATACATTTATATAAAAGTATTTTGTATTTTAAGTTTAATACTTCTTTTTTTAGGCAACAAAAAAAAAATTGATTGAATAAATATATGGATAATTTTATTTAATTCAAATAGTTTAATATTTAAAAAATCTCGAAATTATATAATTATTTTTCCTATATCAAAGCAACAAATTTTTCATATGTCGTCGTCTCTCATGTTCCTTGTTCATGCTTTCCAAATTAATTTATTATTATAGCAATCTAACACAGTATTTATGCTATAAAATTCTTTTGTTTTTAAAAATTAAATTATAAAATAAATAAATTTTCTTTGATTTCTTCAAGAGGAAATATTCATTATTTATATAAATTCTCGATTTTTTGATTTTTCTACTATCCACTCACAGTTAAATTTCGTATTAACGAAATATAAAAAACAAAAAAGCTTGTTGTAGGAAAATGAATACGGAAAAAGAAGGTTTCTAAAGAAACGGTAAAATTATTATGAACTATATTAATAACGCATATTTATCTTGTGAGCTTATTAAGTTTTTTGATTGGCGTCACAAGCCAAAAATTTTCCCACTATTTCATATCAAGATAAAGAGTTATGAATATAAAACGAAAAAAATGCTTGTATGAAAAAAACTTTAAAAAAATATTTCAAACTTCAAAAGAATTGTAATTACGCTGGAACAATTACGGGGAGGATAAAAGGAAAGGAAAAAAATGTATGCTTTTTTTTACTATTATTTTGCACCTTTTCCTTTTTCTCTATTGCCCTTCTCTCACCAATTGTCTTTTTTCCCTTTTTTTCACTTCTTTTTTAATCCCTTTTGGCTTCACGCCAAATCTCGTCTCCATGGATACGAAGGATTGTATTTGCCGTTCCAAGCGTGTCCATCGGTTGTTAAGACTAAGATATTTTGTTGCGTTTATTGTACAAATGCCAGAACAGCGAGGTGAATCGCCAGCGGTAAAATGGAAAAGGTATTTTCTTTGGAGTGGAGCTTTGTTCTCTAATTCGTGCAGCGAATGAAATATCATTGACTTTAATTAATTGTGTAAAAGTGTTTTACAGGGTTTTCAATAACTATCATTATTTATAAAATCGGAAGGATCTTATTATGAATACACGAAAAAAATGTCTAACATAATGATTGTTCAGAACATAATACATTGTTCCGCCATTTTGAGTGTTTTCTTTGAGACAGGGCGAAAACCTCATTCAAAAGAATAAACTTTCTCATTTTTCTTTTTATAAAATTTCTGTAGGAAAGATTTTTCTTCTTTTTTTTATTATGCACTTCAATTTAAAACCAGTACATTTTCATTGAACAATTTTTTCATTTAATTCATTATTTTGTTTTACATTCTTTCTTTCATTTTTCAGATTTAAGCCAATTTAAATCTAAAAAAAATATATAAATTATTAAATTCTAAATTCTGATTATTTGCTTTAATACTTAAATTAAAAGCTGAATTTAATTCTAATGACATAAATGCAGCTTTTCCTTTTTTAACTAGTCTAATTTTGAATTTTTTCCAAGTTGAATTAATCTCTATATTCTTTATTTTATAGCAATCTTGCTTTGTGTATTTAAATAAAATATTATTTTTAGAGTCTTTATCATTTATATTTAATAAAGTTTAAATATAACAAAATTAAAATAAACTTCTATTTTTTAGAAATGAAGCTGAAAATCAAGATAATTCTTCTGATAAGGATTCTAATGTAAGTATTTAATATAAATGTATTGAATCAAGACTCTTAAATAATTTTACTGCAGTCGAATTTGATAAGAAAGTAAAAAACTTGCTTTTAGTATCACAATTTTGCCTACAGTATATTAATAAAATCGCCAAATTTTATTGAAATTTTTTGAAATATCACAATTTTATTTATTTATTCTAATATTAATAAATGGTTAGAAACTATAACTCATAAAATCCAAAAAATGTCCAGTACTTAATTTTTTTTTAATTTATACGAAACTCATTAATTTTTAGTATTTTGAGAGTTATATTGTGCAACAACATGTAACATTATATGACAAACTGATACAAAATTTATTTAAGTATTATTTTGTATCAATTTGTCATAAATGCATTAAAAGTATTGTTTTAATGATAATTTCTAATGTTTTGTGTAAAAAATATTTTAAATTAAGATGTGTCTTATTTCAGATTTTATTTCAGTTGCATTTTAAACAGATTTTAATGTTTATTCCTTATTGTTTATGGCTTATCCGCAAAGAGAATTATTAAAATATTTAATAAAAAATAATTTTGCATCACTGATAAGACACATAATATTTGCGTTATAAATCTCCGAATAATTTGGAATAATATTGATATCTTAATTTTGAAAAAGTAAGACTCCTATACAAAAATGACCAAATATGCATTTCATTGTTGACTTATTTTATATAATGCATACCATTTTAACAAAGTCAAACTTTGTTTAAATCTCTTGTAGGTTCCAAAGAGACGCTTTTTGAGATGTCCTGCTGCGGTTACTGTTGCACATTTGAAGAAATTTATAAGAATGAAATATGGCATTCCATATTCCTATGAAGTAAGTAAAGAAAATTTTAATTTACTTAAGATGTTCTCATCAAAAAAATGTTTTGTGCATCAGTTATAAAAAAAATTTGTTTTCTGTCTTTTCGCTACTTAGAAAATTATCATATGATTATTCTGCATCAATCTCAATTCTGATTATTTCTTACTTTATTTACTTCATCAAATGAAAGAGATGCAAAGATTATTTTTACTTTTGATACATGTTCTTTCGTTCTATATTAAATTAAAAAAAAACTTTTTTTTTAATCGTTTAAGGATTACGCAAAAGCTTTTTGAAATGTTAGGGAGGCAATTTGCAATCTCAAAAATTTCACATCAACATGCTTATCGTTGTTTAAATGTTTCAATATTATCTATTTCTTCCACCTTCTTTTAGTGAATATTTATTTCGCGTATATGCAGAATGGATCCATAAGAGTAAATACTCTTTAAAAGGCGTGGTTTCCAGCTGTCATACTTCCATCCAGATTAGTACTTAAGAAATTGGACAAAAAAAATTGGGAATAGGGTGGAGAAGGATTTTAGTAAGTCGACGAAAGGGAATAAGGTCATTATTTCTGAATGACCCCCTTCCAACTTCCTTACTGAAAGAAACAGTTCAGCACGCTTTCAAGAACAAATACCAGTAAAGGTCGGAGACATGGCGTAGGTGGTATATATATTTATTTTTACCTGTAAGATAAAATAGAAATAGGGTGGGAGAGAGAGAGAGAGAGAAATCGAAAGTTATTCGAGAGCTCTTTTCTTAAGGTTAGCGAATACAATCGTTGTTCGTAATAATATACCCTGGTTCACGTACACCAACAATACTATAAATTATTATTTATCACGTCCACTTTAGCGAATCGGAGATGTAAAATAAGAATTAATTCATTATTTCAGTTTAAGATTATAATTTATGTCTCACTGCATTGGGTTATTTGATGTTGGAACAAATCGTGCCGGAAAGAATCAACCCCAATTAAGCTACTCTGATGAGTATATTTGTAATTATTCTTACAAAATTAATTCTATACTGAGTTCGAATGAATTTCGTAAAAGAGTTGAAAATAATGAACTCGTCTCCTATGATTTGGCGAATCAAATAGTAAAATATTGTCACAAGACAGAATTACATTTGTTTTTTCACCTGTACACTCATTTTGATGACTTGAGACTATCAAAATGCCTTTCCTCCAAGGCCTTATACTCGCTTCACGAGTAGGCCGTTCGTCTGCGGCGTCTAAAATGCCTTTCATTGCAAAGCAAAACTATCGGGTGTAAGCTTAATTATGTCATACGTTTATAGTTTAAATTGCTTAATAGATAAATTACTGATTTTAAAATTAACAAATTAGATTTTAAAAATTTAATTTCTAAAATGCAGAATAGAAGAAAAGATCGCCCGTACGGGGTATTAGAAAATTTTCCAAGTTTCCTCCCTGGCCTGGCGTCCCATTATAAAAATGAAAATTTCCGAAAAGCAATCAGCGTTGGTTGTTGACAAAAATGTATAACAACATTATTTTGCTGTTATCCGTTGCGTGATTTTATGTTACAGTCAAAAAGTATTTGTTAAATTTTAAAATAATGCATCCAATATAATATTATTTAATTAAAAAAATAATTGAAATAAAAATGATTGAAATTTCGAAATTGAATGTATAAAAATAAAAAATTAAAATTACAAGTGATACTAAAATGAATTTTTTTGTAAAATGTGAAATCGGTCAAAAGACGGAATGCTTAAGTTGTAAATCATATAACTCAACTAGTGAGGTCCTTCCTCATGCTGGTAAAACCAGTTTCAGCATTTTTACCGCCCATGGCAAACAAAATTTTTCCGCCCTACTGTTTTAAATTGCAATTTTGTCTTCTCTTTACAGAGAATTTTATAATTAACAACACAATAACTGCATATATTTTTCAAAATTTACATTATTAAAAATCTAGGAAACATTTTATAGATTGTTTTCTAACTTGATCGTGATCTAACTTTTGGCTGTTTTTTCTTTAACTGGTAGAGAGAAAAATAAATTTTAATAAATGTGTCCATTTTTGTCGTAATTTGTGCTCTGCAAGGAATAATAAAAACATCACTTCTCAAATTTCAAGACACTGCTTTCAATAAAGTGTGATCGAAAATTAGCATCCTGTGATTTTTTAAAAATTGAATAAAAATATGTTAAATATTAAATATTTTTTATTTAATCCATGTGATGATTAAAAATATCATCATTTTTAAATGTTAATTACCGAAAAACAGAACGTAAAAAAATGTGAGTGCCCTGTATAAATCTAAATTTTTGGATAGTTCTTTATTTGTTATCAGTCACAGTCAATAATATTTCTACCTCTTTAAAAAACTGAGAAATGGAAAAACGCCAACCACATTGCATTTTTTAAATTCAATTTCGACGCAAATTTCATTACAAATATAAATTAATATAACAAAAGTTAGTCATTTTACTTTTATGTTTCAACTATTTCACTTTATCGATCAACTTGACGTTTATTTGCCAATTCCTTATTTGTGCAATGTAACTAGAGCTTACTCATGGACGTAATCTTTAATTGGCATTTCGAGCTGCCAGTTGAATGGTAAGGACTCTCGGTTTCGAATGGTGGAATTTCGGGGAATGTCGGTTCTATTCGTGACTGTTCGTTGGGGTTCTCAAGAGTTACTTGTCTGGACTTTGACTGTAGGTCCCGTATCAGTTAGCTCTTGTGTGTATAAGATGATGGTAAAGTATCAACCGAACCAAGTCCTTATTGATTAGCAAATTCTAAAAATAAATATAACTACAAAATTATTCTTTAAAAAGGTTTTTTTTTTTTTTTTTAACTGTTTTATTCTCTTAAAAATATTTGGTCGATAAAAAGTTTTTAATAACTTAGATGTGTTTTTGTGTTGCAAAGATTGCTACATTTAATGCTATAAAAATTTCAACGTTATGCTTTTGCTTGTAAAATTAAGACAAGTGCGTATTAAAATGAAGACCCGATGTGCCGTTCTGTATTTGTAGCTTTTTCAGACATACGGATGCTCTTATTCACTTACATGTTTAACATTTTAGCATTCTCTTGAAAAATATTACTATAACCGATTTTTATTAAAAATCTTTATTTATTGATATATGTTGGAAAATTCCTGTTTTTTGTTTGCTAATATATATGTTCGCTAATTTCAAGGTATCTTTTTTAAAATTTAACACTCTAATATCAGTTTAATATCTATATTATTTATTTGCACTTCTGACATTATAATTATTTGATTTCGTTTAATTTTATTTAGAAAAATTTCAGTTTTGTGTGTTGAAACGTACAGATTAACTTTTATAAATTAAAAGCAAATTAAATTTAATCGCATCTTGTATTGTGTATTTTGGTGTTGTTCTTGTGATTCTCACTTGCGACTTATCAAAGAAAAAAAACTGTGGAACCATGTGACAGTAGTTGAAAACACTGTCTTTGGAATTGAATACGCCAGGTTCAATCGCTTTCAGTGTTAAACAGCCTGTGTTGAGTTTTGTGTTTCTGCATGCTCATCTGTTAGTATAAGCTGCTAGATTTTTGATAGTTGCTTTTCAATCAATATATGAACAGGACCCACTGTCCATTGAAAGTCCTCCAAAAAAACAGTAGTCAATGTATAATGAAATGGCTTGTAAAAGATTTCATTTGAAAATTGTCCACTGCACTGTGTAAAGAAAATTAAATTTGATGATACATAACAGCCTAACTCCCACTTCTATCACGCTAGATTCAGCGATATAGAAATGGAAATGATTGAACGGTACAATTAACTACAAGAACGAAGTTTAAGGCCGTGGTGGCCTGGTTAGTTAGGGCGTCGTTCTCGTTACCGGATGGTAGTGAGTTCGAATCCCAGCTTAGCCGAAGATCCGTCGTGTTCACTAATGGCAACCGGGGCACATAAAATATGTCAGGTCACAATGTCCTCCATGTCCCCATTCCAAATTAATACCTTTGGATGTGGTTGGAACTAAGTTATGGTTCTTCTCTGGCTTCAATCTCTAAATTGGAAGACCCAGATGGTGCTACCATTTATGAGCCAAAGTCGTACTTCCACCTTCGTATGAGTGTGCTCTATTCAAAAATGGAAGATGCTCTTTCTGACTTCATTCGCACAGCCCCTGATGGGTCATACGTAAGAACAAGTTGTAGTAACAATAATAAATGCGCAGTAACCATCGTGTGATAATACAAGTGACAGAAGCTTAAATTCATCAAACAAGATCTCTATGAATGATTCAAATATTTGATTGTATGAACGAACCTTTAATTATTATATTGTTAATATTTGTAAAAGCATTTGTAAGGTATCACTGTGCTTCAAAAAGCAATACTAGACTTATGGGTTTGTTCAATAATGCTACAGCTTAAGTTTGAGTTCCAGAATGTTTTACGAAATGTATATTAAACATAAGAATTTCATAATTCCTTCATGAATAAAAGATATTTATCTTATATTCATGAAGAAATTATGATATCTTATTTTCATATTTAGTAACAAACGTGTTTAGAATCTTTTGACACTGTGTCTCGATTCATGAATACAATATACGTTTCTCATAAATATTTTCTCTTGACCATGAATTTGGGGAAAGTTATGAGATATTTTAAGAAGAATCAAGTCTAGCGCAAAATATAAATGGAATTCAATTTTAGAAACTTTTGAAATATGTTTGTGCTTTAGGCACTATTTTTTTTGGATCAGAAAAGAAAACTCTAAATTGATTTTCCGTGAATTTAGCCAAAGAAATAAACTCCCATCTGTTGCCATTTCGGAAAAAAATGAACAAAGTGGTTTAAAACCGTTTGCTCGATCATGATATTAGAACTCGAAACAGAGTTGAAGAACCCGGTAATGGGTGTGGAAAGGACCCGGAAGAAATGCGAATGAAAGGGGAAAAAAGGAGTGGGGAAACTGTCCATCGATTTTCTGTAGCTGTCGTTTTTACCCCCTCTCCCTTATGTGTGTTCGATTCTTTTCCCCCCACCCTTTATCAGAACCCATTAAGGTGACATCCAATCTAATTTGCCCTCACGTCTTTAGAGGCCTATTACTTTTTTTTGCTCTTCCTTTCTGTCTTTTGTCGTGATTGGGTTTTGGCAGTTCTCTACCGGAAAGGACTATTTTAACCTTATTCGTGAAAAGAAATCAATACTATTTGTACTTGTTTCGGTTGCCAATAAATATAAACCATGTTTTAAAAGTGCTGTTGTAATTTTGTTTTCGAATTTTTCCTTCACTAATTTTTTTGTAAAGTTATCAGATTAAGAATAAGATATTTGTATTATTAGATTTAAAATGTACTTTTTACTGGCAACAAACAATAAATCTGACTGAGAAAATTTATATAAATAGAGTACGATTAATCGACATATGAAGACTTCATTTGCGAAATCGATTAACTCCATAAAGCAGAAGTTTAGAAAAATGATTTAAAAAATATATATATTTAGATTAATGTTTTTTATATTATTTACGTATGATTTTTGTGGTGTAAGTTATTATTATAAATGAAATTTGTGTGTGCACTGAAGTTATAAACAGCTTTTAATTAAGATTTTATGAAATCAAAAGTAGAGTTATCAATTTGGCAAGTAAAATATTCATATAATCACTAATCTAGAATTCTAAAACCATCTGTTGAGTTTCACCATAATCCAGTGGTAGGACTGCGTTTTTTGGAATGGAAGTTTCTAAATTCAATTCTCGCTATTTATAATAACATTTTCTTTTCCACTAGCTTCCAATCACAGCAGTTTCTTACCTGCAATTCTAGATGGAATCAATAATTCATAAAAAATTTTTTTCATTAAATTTAAACAGTTTAATCTTATTTTTAAAAAATAAATCAAACAAAAATAAATAATAGTATTTATAATTATTGCTTAATTAAATTCAATAAAATAAATTTAATATAGATACATTTAGTATGAGTTATTTAATAATAAAGATAATAACATTTTGTAATTGTTCGCAGTTTTAAGTTTTTTTTTTTTCTTGATTTAAAAAAAAAATACTCTAAAATATGCGTGTTTGAATCCAAGAATCTTTAAATAACTAACATTAAGAAAATATTGTAAAATCAATTTACAAAAATTTACAATTATTTAAAAAATCTTTCTCTTCATTAATATGTGAGATACAAATATTTGCTATTGTTTTGCTTACAAATAACACGTTTATTTACAAATACTGAGAATAAATTATCTGAAAATTAACGCGCAAATAAAACGTTACTTGTAACTTGTATATATTAAAACCCGTCGCTTATATAACGTACCAATACGTAAAATATTATTTCGAAGTTGTAAAATTAAAATATATTAATATCTATTATAAATATATAATCATGAATTACAAGAATTTTTGTAATGAATGCAAAATTACATCTATCTTTTGAAAGAAAAAAAAAATAAGATTGTGTATTTAGATATCTTTCTTTTAAAAATCAAGGATTTTCTAGACTTGCCCGACTCGTTCAAAATCTAAAATATATCTTGTTTAGCTTTTAGTTTAGATATAAAGATTCGACTACGATTGGATTAGATTTACTCCGATCTTTTTTTTTAAGAATTAATTTTAATCCTTTATGATTGAATATTTTTTAATTAGTAAAAGAATGAAAATTTATATAATCCTTTTGATATTTTTTTAAAATTATAGCGTGTGTAAAGTCACAATGATTATATATATATACTTTTAAAAAATAGTAGTCCATAAAATGCACACACACGATAAAATACCAGCTAGATTTTTCCAAAAAAGAACCTTTCCAGAAAATTAATTTATAGTAATTAAGGCATAAATAGTTTATGAACAGTTTTTACTCTGTATTTTTTTTTTTTTTTTCGTATTTCCTGTACCCCAGAAAATAATGATTTCGTTTCTATAGTTACCTGGGAATTTCAATAAAATATGAAGGCACTTAAATTTAATTTATGCGTTTTATATGATAATAATAATCATCTAAGTTCAGCTATTGCGAATGGGAGATTTCTAATA
>JAPDSC010142892.1:24931-36369 GCA_026290005.1 Latrodectus geometricus
TAATTTTTCACTAGCGTAAAAATTCAAAATTATATCAACTACAGGATTTTTTAAAATTCTTTGTGACTGTAAAGGTTTGTAATGGGCATTTCAATCGAGAAACACTTAGAGTTATTTTAAAAAATAGTGATTTCACTATTGTAAAGACATAATAATAGTGAATATATATATATATATATATATATATATATATATATATATATATATATATATATATATATATATATACGCTAATTTAATGTGATAGATATACATCACATTAAATTATATTTTCAACTATTGTTGCTTCCTTATGGTAGATAATGATGGGAAGAAAATTATTTTAAACAAATAAGTTGAGAAAAACCTATTCCCTATATATACTCGTATGAATACTTATGTAAACTAATAGTCTTAATTTATTTTATTAAAACCATCTTTTTTTGTTTCAGATTGATTTATGGTACGATAACGAATCTTTATTAGATGAATATACTTTAATGGATGTGGCATATATATTTCTATGGCGAAGAGTAAGTATATATTTTCTCTATTATCGTTTCAAATTTAATATTCTTAATTTTTCTTAATTTATAAGATCCCACAAAAGATTTGAAAAATGCTCATCTGAGACATAAAGAAGAGTAATTCAGAGTTCCTTGTATTTCTCTCTTTAGAACACATGAATAGTGTTCAATCTCTGTAGAAATATTCTCGAAAATATACGTTGTCATGAGAGAAACATTACAATTAATTGCTTTGAGTAATCTGACTGTCTACTGCATGGTGTTCTGATATTTATTCTGATTGAATTCACAATAAATTATGATGATTCTATACATTAAACGCAATTTTATATAATTTTTTTTATTCATTAATAATATGCAAACACGCAATCGGGTTATGCAAAATAATAGTTTTCCAAACATTATAATCTATTAAGTGCATAGTGATTTCTAATTAATTAATTACAAATTAATTACAAAACTAGATACAATTAATTACAAAATTAGAGTTAAATTATGTATAACTCTAATTTTGAAAAATATTTTATTTCAAATAGAGAACAATTTTTAAAAAAGTATTATTTAAATTCATTCATTCTACTATTATATTATCTT
This sequence comes from Latrodectus geometricus, assembly GCA_026290005.1. Classification (NCBI taxonomy): domain Eukaryota; kingdom Metazoa; phylum Arthropoda; class Arachnida; order Araneae; family Theridiidae; genus Latrodectus; species Latrodectus geometricus. Next base: position 26,032 of record JAPDSC010142892.1, read on the forward strand.
TAATGCTTTTAACATTTTCTTATTTTTTTTACTTTATTTCTAGAATGGACCAATGAGATTCTTCTATAAAATTGTGGAGAGACCTCCTAAAGGAAAAGTTGAACCCCGATATGTAGAGAAAGCAGTCAGCTCTGAAGAACTATCAGAGTGTCCGAAGGAAGAGACCAAAATGGAGATTGATAATCCAGAAGAAACAGCGCCATCGATTGCCACAGAGTCTGCCATTGCCCAAGAAGTTCCCGATGTGAAGGAAGAGATTAGCACTAATTCACATGTTGAACATGAGGCTGCCTCTAAAGTAGTTGCAGTTAAAGAAGAGCTGGATGCCAGTAAAACTGTATCTGTACAGAAAACCGAAATCAGCGATACTGAAGAAAATAAGGACATTCAGGAAAAACCAGTGTCAAACACATCTTCTAAGAAAGAATTGAAGACTACTATATCGAAATTCCTACCATCATCTGGAGGAAAGAGTACTTGCTCTGAAAGCAAGCCAGCAGTAATGACAGTGGCTCCTTTGACGAAACCATCTTCTTCTCTTCCTACCACAAGCACTACGGCGGCAACTGGTACCATCACTCATGGTCTTTATACTGGAATTTCCATCAAGAAGTCTCCCCCAAACACTCTACCACCATTCAGAATCTCATCCCACCTCTTGCCACCCAGAGTTCCACCTTTGAAATTGTCTCCTCCTCGGTTTTCTCGGTTAGAAACTTGTATACGACAGCTCTCTCCCAAAGAAAGTTCTTCTTCCAAAAAGTCTTCTCAAGGAAAGAAGTCCAAATCATCCAGAGGATCTAGTGATAAATTAGAATCTAAAGTGGCACAATTAAAATCAGCTTCCGTCAAATGTGTGGCTCCTCTTGTAATTTCTGTTCCCCCAGAAATCAAAACTGAACTTCGTAAAGAAATTCAGGGGGCCACTGTCGTGAACTCCGAGAAAAAACCACCCGAGACACCTGTTGCTAAACCTGTAACTGAAGAATGTCCTGTTCCAAAACCTAGCTTCAAAGAACCTAAAATAATTCAAGAGGATGAAAAAATGGATTTGGATAGTGATATATTTGAAGGACCTCTCGTCATCGCAGAGCCTGATGTACCGAATAAGGAAGATTCACAAAGTTCCGACGATAAGCCACCAGAAAATTCTTCAAAAGAAGACCAGAAGCAAGTCGATACAGAAGATGAGGAAATAGATGTTGTAGACGATTGTGAGGCAGATAGTGGAAGAGGCAGCGATATCAGCAGAACTGAAGCTAGGTCATTGTGTGGCGATGATGATTTAGGATCACCTGATTCTGTCCCTAAAACTCCCGAAGCCGAATGTCCCCCTCCTAACTCCTTACAAAATCATGTGTCTTCATCAGATTCGGAACCAAAAGCTAAGATTCCAAAATGTAATGGCATTACTCCTCCCCCAGTTACCAATGGTTCTGTGCCTACGACTAGTACGAATAACGACAGTGGTGTTCTGGATCTATCCACTTGTAGTAGGAAAAGGACACATGACGGGGAAATACCTGTCCACCGTTCAAAACAGGTTGCTAATCCGGCCGTCTTGGACAAAACTCGCCAGACCACGCCATGCCGGTCCCCAGAGCACCCGTCTTACAAAGTATTATCCGCTGTGCTGCCTCACGTTGGCATGTACAAAAACAAATCTGAAAACCACGGACGTAATTTCAAGTGCCGAGGAAACACATTGACTGTGATCAATCCCGATCCCAACGGCAACAGACCAAAGATCGTGATCAGGAATCTGGGTCCTCGACCCGATCGTGGTCATGAACGTTTTCATCATCATCATAGCCATCATCACCATCATCAGAGAATGTAAAATATTATTAGTGTTTAACTCTTTGTTTATATATATCTGTATAGGATGATAAAATTAAAAAGAAGAAGGATTCATGTTAAGACGTGTCTGTCAAAGCTCTTTATGTCCCACTCTCTGACAGTTATTAATAAAGATGTGTCCAAGGGTGATATTGTTATAGCAATTGAGGCAATGTAATTCTTTTCTTAACTTGCTTTATACCATTTCACTTGCAATAATCTTCAGGACAAACTATTGAAAATATAGGAAACCTTGTTTCATCGTTTCCGAGGAAGACTGCTATACGAATAACAACTGCTTTCATACATATAATTCGTCGTAAACCAATCATAAAACAAATAAGAAAAAGAAGTAAGTAGCTTGAGATAATTTGCAAAAGTCTCATGCATTTATTGCTACCTACAAAAAATACGCTGCACAAAGCTATTTTAGATGATGGACAGTATTTGTACAATTTAGAGCTACTTTTCACCACGTGCTTGGTAAAATTCATAGTAAACAATTTTCTTCATTCTCTATATTTTTTTTTTGTTGTTAAAATGATAACGTTATCTATACACATAAAAGAAATAATTTTATTTCTAAAAAATATTCGTCTTTTCGTATTGATAAACATTCATAACTCTAAGTTTGAAATTATGTTTATTTTGTTCAATATAATAACATTCAACAAAACTTTTTAAATTAAATATCCAATATAAGATATGGTATTTCTTTAAACAAAGGATCGCATTTTATTGAAAAATTTTGAATATGAAAATGAAATTAAATAAATTGTTTATTATCTTTAACTTCTTAGATGGTATTTGAAATTATTTGTAAAATTATGTTACGTACCTAAAATTACTTCATATTACATGTAAACAATTTTGTTATGTATACACATATATTATGCGTATTCGCTTGCGATGTATTGATTTAATGAGCTTCTTGAAAAGTGCAATTGCGATTTTAACTTATCGCAGAAACTATATCCAAAAGAAGTACAAAAATTCAATAGCGATTGCATATCTTTAATTTGCATTTATAATGAGATTTTCGAACGTTGTTGGAACGAGCAATTACGATTATAGATTTCATTTTAAATTGCATTTCAAATGAGATCTTCGAATTGTACTTGAGTTTTGTTGAATACTGTGGTCAAAAATTAAAGTGCCTGAATATTCAATTTACAATAGTTTTTTTTTTTAAAAATAAAATATTTTGGAATTTCATTCGAACAGTCATTGCTTCTTTTGAAAAAATATATATTGTAAATATTAAGAGCTCCTTTTTTGTTCCAATGTATTTGTTTGTGTATATTTTTTGTCATTTATCTCAAAATTTGAATAACTTTAAATGTATAATATTTGTATGTAAGAGTGAAATTGTATATATATATGTTATTAGGATACCTTATGAAGTACAAAATGTAGTACTTAAAAATATCTTTATAACTGTGTCAGTTCAAATGAAGTTTATTTCTTTATATTATTGGGAAAAATATTTTTAATATAGTCGGAAAAATTTTCGACTGTTTCTAATATCGAAGTCATCAGTTTAGTATTGAAAAATCTGTGTTTTTCTAGGAATTATTATAACATTTTTGCAAGGATGATATTAATTTGATTATACGATGACATCAGTTGATAGTACGATGATGGTAATAAAATATGTAATGAGTGTATGTGTAGTTGTTTTAACATTTGTAAAGATACATGTGGGTGTTCAAGCTACTTGTGGTTTTCATTTTTTAATAATTTTCATTGTTAGGAAAGGATTGCGATGGATTTATATTTTTTAGGGAAAGGCAGGTATCATTATATCTAACTTCATTTTTTCAATTTAAAAGTATTTTCTTTTTTGTGATAATCTACGCAAATATGTTATCAAATGAAAATTCTAACTACATCCTCAAAAAAAATTTTATAATGAAATCGGGCATTTAATGTTATTTTTTCTTACTATACCTTTGCAAGAATTGTTAAGCGATGGTACTTATGGACAAAATTATGTTCTTATTTCACATTAATTATAATATCAATGTTTAGAGTTTTCAAGAAATTTTATTGCTTTAAACCAGGTGAGAAAATTATATTGTACAATAGAAATGACCATTGATAGGACCATGAATGACCAGGATTGATTGTAATATTCTATTACAAATGTAAGAAAAAGGTTAATATTTTAGTAAGTTAATATGTGAATTTTATTTTTCCTTGTGTATTAAACTTTTTCATAATTTTGAATAACAAATATTAAAAACTAAAAAAAATCCATATTTACTTAGTTTAATTATTTTGTTAATACATTGTCATGTCAAAGCATTTGATTTCATTGAATGTTGAATATGAAATAGTGTGAAACTTGTATAAATTAGGTACTATTTTGTTAAGAGGCACACCCCTGATAAAAACTTGCCAAATTTTAACAATAACTCTCTTGAAATAATAATCTTTACACATTTCTTGGCCTGTATTTAAAACCTTTAACTTCTGTACAATTTGTTGCGCTTTTTTCTTTCTTTTTTTTTAATTACCTCATTTTGAATTATTAGTTTATTTTCATTGATTTAAAATAGATAAAATGAAATAATTATTCAAAAATGTTATCTTTTTTTTATTTCAAGACAATATTTAAAATTTTGCAATCACAAGTACTTCTGTTAACGGAATAGTACCAAAATTTGTGCTTGTTAACGCATTTGTTACTTCATCAAAACTGTATTGCAGTAATATTGAACTAACGAAATTAAACCGCAACTTGGTTCTGAATCCATAAATGTAGCCATCGAAAAATGCTGTACCTGCTTTTGAATTGTAAATAAATATGTAAATACATCTTCACTGAATTTTTTTTAACTCTAGAATTATTGTAATGTTTAGAAGGAGTCTATGTTGAATATTTGCTGCAAATTTTCTGTTGAGTTACTTTGGTTGAATTTTGCTGTTAAAATGTATTGCAGTTTAAACTTACTTCTGATGGAGAGTTATATGTTGAATGTAAAATTCATATTGTACCTGTACAGAAGATTTAAATAAAAGTGTGTATTGTTGAGAAACATTTTCTTGTTTTTATTTTTCCTCTTTATAATAATCGTGCATTCCACATTTATAATTGTTTTAAATACGAAGTTATGAGCTCTGAAGGCTGAGTAAAAGAGACTTGCTTACTGGGTAAGGATAATTTAACAAACTTACATTAGAACAATACATCTAACATTATTTTAAATATTTTATGTATATAAACTATTGAAGAAAAATAAATATATAAAAAAATACATATTAATATAATTTTAAAATTGCATCATACAAAATAATTTTGAAATGTAAAGAAAAATGTGCACACACCATATTTAATAAAATTACTCTTATAGCTTTATTCAAAGATTGGTTTTAAAATTTTTCTTTATTGTGAGCAACTCTAATGTTTTCCTTTGAAATTGTTCTACATTCTTATATCTTTCTCAGAATCTTACATTTTGAGAAATTTATTCTTGATGAAATTTTAATGCCAGTACAAATTACATTTCTACATTAAACAAATAAGAACTATGCTTTCAAATATGCGACTTAGTTAATGGCACATGCTTTCAATGTATTCATTTTAATTTAAATTAATGAACACAAATAACAAGTTAAAAAAAAAGCTAAATTATAAATAATATTGTTTGGTAATATTGGGTTGTTCGGAAAGTTATTTCGTTTTTCCCACCTGAATCAGTTCTTTGTTAGTGAAAATGCCATTTAATGAATATGAAATCATACTACAACCAGAAAGATGGTAAAAGTTGTGGGACTATAATTGACAATATACAATTCAATAAAATATTTATTCGCTATACGTTTTTCATTTTCATATAAACCTAAATAACTTTCCGAACAACCCAATATTTGAATTACCATGTTAAAACTATCAATTATATGAAAAACTTACCAATTTTGGAAATATGGTAGTAAGTTGGAAAAGTTTAACAAAAAATACATATTCTGTTAGCTACTACTTCTAGAAAATGACATTAACAAAAATATGATTACGAATTGGTTTTATAATTGTTGCTCTGGATGTTCAGATAATGGGATATGAGATTATTAAAATAGTAAACATAAATTATTTTGAAATCATGTACTTCATTATAAATCCAAAATAAATTAGGGGATTTTCTGAAACCTGAAACAAATAAAAATGCAAAGAATTTCATAATTGAATACTTTTAAATGACATTATATTACTGGAATAAATGCATAGTTTTGAAATTACATAATTGAAGCAATTTTTCAAGGTATCTATGGAACAAGAAAATAGTTTTATAATTTATAAAGTAAAAGTATTTAAGCAAAATACGGACTCGTTTTGAATTTAGAAACAGTTAAAAAAAAATCTTGGAATCGAATGTATTTTTTCCATTTACAAATCATTACAAACTATTCATATTACAAATTTCTTTGCTGTTTAGAATCAAAATTAATTTTACAATAGAAATTAAGACACATCTCAAAATTTCTCTTATCCGAATCGCAATTTCTTCGAATTGTTCACGTAAGAATAAAAATTCAAAGTTCTTAATTATTAAAAAAATGTAAACACGAACATATTTACTTAAGCCATTAATTTTAAAATGCCACATAAATTTATTAAAATATAGATCTTTTTGAAATTTAATGTTTGTTGTGAATATTATTATTAAATAACAAACATTATTATTCGTTTTTTATGAATATTATTATTAAAAGAAAGTTAACTAAGGAATTATTATTTACAGTTTGTAGAAAAATATTTGATATTCCCAATTTATTTTCATGTACTAATCTAGAAAATCTAAGTTGTTTACCAAATTTTAAAAACTTTGAAGGAACTAGAACATCGAACAAGTTTCAGAAAATTTGCATGAAGTACTTTAAAAATAGTGACTATATGCTGATAGAATGAAAGCTCTATTTTTTATTTAACTTAATTTTGCTTGTAAAAGGATATTTTAAAACCATTGGTAGTTTTCTTGCCAAAATTTTCCTAAAAATTACTACCATAAAAATTTTAGAAATTTATAGTCGTCTCAAGAGGAATTCTCTATTGGTTCATGTCAGGATCAAGTTATTCAAAGATTTTACAAGATTAAATCAAGAATAAGAATTTTTAATATTAACATTTCTTAAATGAACCAATCATGAATTTTTAAGCAGCTCTCAAAAAAAGTATAAATAAATAAAATAAGTAAATAAATCATTGATCACATTTTTCTTACATTATACTTTCAAAACGAAACGATTTGCTTGTCTAGGACTAGACTATTATAATTCATGAGCAATTGCTTTAGATCAAATATTTATAGTACTTCTTCTGGTTATGTTGGAAAAAAGATACGAATGTATTTTATAGATTATATCTATGGTACAATTTTATTGTGACGTCAGATAATAGAATTCGAGTAAGGCAAATTTTATTTATGTAATGACAATTCTGAAACTTTAATTTCTCCATGGACTAAAAAGTGATAAACCTAACAAAATCAAAATTTTAATTTCATAGAGAAATTACTAAAATGACTCTGAAAATTTTAAGATACACCTTAGTTATATTTACGAAATTTCAGAAGTTTTCAAAGCAGTCTCCTGTAGTATAAATTCATTTCAATAAACGGTTGTCAAAGATTAAATGCCTCAAACCATTTGTTTCTTGGAATCGACCAGAAAAAGTGCATTAATAATCCTATCAATATCACTTCATTTTGAAAAAATTTTTTTTTACTCAGTTCTTATGAAAAAAATATAGTCAAAAACCACAACCACACACACACAAACATATATATATATAGTGCGATTAGCTAAATAAGATGGTTGGTATATCATTTTGAGTACAATGCTGGCTCCCGTAAATGCAACACCCTGAAGGGTGCATGCAAATAACATGAAATTTACAACATGCATTAGCGGAGGTGAGGTGTGCAAATTATTAGAATTTCAGCGCAAACTAACATCATGCGTGCCTGCTGCGTCACTTCAAAGCGCTATTTAAGGCTTGGAGATTTCGACGATTTCAAGTTCGACAATTGTGTTTTTCTTGTGGTTTTTTTTTTTTAAAAAAAAAAAACTATTATTCTTTAAAGAAAAAAAAAAAGATCATTTTTTGATCGAGTATCCGAGTTTGACAGAGGAAGGATAATGGCATACCGAGACTGTGGATTATCTTTCATAGAAATAGGTAGTGTGTTGGACGAAACCAAACAACTGTAATGCGGATATGTGATCGTAAGATGCAGGAGGATACGACGGACCGATGTGTTCGACCACATCCTCCCAGAGCAACACTTCATGTGATGACAGGCAAATAGTGCGCAGTGACGGATCGCTCAGCCCCATCACGAACCATAGCACAGTACATTCAGTCCGTAACGCATCATCCAGTGTCTGCGGATACCATTTGACGCCGTTTGCAGCAGAGTAGTCTGTCCACAAAACATCCATTGCTTTGTCTACCCTTGATGCAGAACCACAGACGTATCTCGCCGCCAATGATTCGATGAAAGAAGGATGTGGACGGCACTAAAGACAATGAAATGAAATTGTCATGTCCCCAGCTGCCACACTAGATCAACTTTAGCAAAGTGTGGATGCTGTTTGGTCTGCTGTACCCAAAGAACACATCCAAAGTCTCTTTGAATCAATGCCGAGGCTTGTGGCAGCAGTGATCTCCAACAATGGTGGCAACTCTGGTTACTGATTTTGGCAGGAATCACACTTCACAGAAGTTTATAAATTTGATCATTTGATACTTGATCAACATGTTATCTGAAAATAAATTTTGTTGCGATATCTTTTTTCTTTTTTTAATGTTGCAATTTGGGTGGCCAGCAGTATATTTTTATTCATGAAACTCAACTGTTCTTGCTGAATAAGAAGGATGTATTGTCGTGGTAGAATATGAGTCCGTTATCATTGATTTATCGAAGAATTTCTGAAAGGTATTTAGTAGTGTAGGAATAAACCGTGACTGTGCTTCCAACTAGATAGCTTTTATCAATGCTATACTTATGAAGAAAATGGTATTCTTCATTCGCTGAAAAAGAGAGAAAAAAAGGCAAGAAACAAAAAACAGAAAAAAGATAAAAGTGAAAAAAAGACGTATTTGGTAAAAATAGAAAGTTCATTCATGATACTTTCTTTCTCTTTTTACCGAATACCTCTAAGTAACTGCCTTAGTTTATTAAAAGTTCATTTTGTTGGGTGTAGAATTGTCATAAAAAGAAGATAATAATAGTGCAGCTTACTAATTCTGATGCAAATATTTTTACTTTAAATACATAGAAAAAATTTAAGTGTGTGTGCGTGTTCGAAATTTAAAAATTAGAAATCTATAGAACTCTTTAATTTATTAGAAAATATAAAAATTAAAAACATATGAAGTATTAATCTATTTTTATAATTTTTATGTTCTTTTTACTAAAATATATAAGTAAACTTTTATCGTAACGGAAGAAGTTTATATATTTTAATATAATATTTAAAAAAAATTACAATTAAAAATTTAATATGTAAACAAACTTTTTATCGTAATTGATAAAGAAGGCTTTTAATAAAAGTTTTTCAAAATGAACTTTTATTAAAATAAAATTAAAAGTTTGCCATAGCGAAAGTACTTTGTAAATATAAATTTTGTATGCAACTGAAGTAAAATTGTGGAGTGCTAATATGCAAACATTAATGATTTATATTGATTTAGTTATATTGTGATTTATAGACTTTTATAAGTAATCATAGCACATATGCACAAAGTATTTGAAGCAGATATTTATTTATAATATGAAACTGAAAAAAAAAGTATTAAAATGCACTAACTTTAAAAAATAGCATATTATGAAATATGAAAATTCCCACTTATAAATTTAAATAAATTGACTCAGAACTTAGTGAAGAATTGTGTTGGAATTCAGCAAAATAATTTTATATTTCAGTTAGTATAATAATTTTTAATTAACATAAACTGCCTTTTCTATATTAATTTTCAATGGAATTCATCATATTATATTATATTTTATCTGTATTTTCTCAAACATCACCTTTTATGTCTTGTTCCAATAAAATGCGAGCATTTTAGTTTTTAATTAACCATTTTCTAATGATCGGCATAACTCGTACCTTTGATTTAGATACTTTTAAGTGACTTATAATCTATTCAAAATGCTGATCCGTTCAAATTAATTCCTTTATTAATTGGTTCTATGTCTCTTATAAATGAAAATTAATACGAACATACGAATAACCTGTTTTTAACGTTACATTTCATTAAATGTATTTCTAAAATTTCATTGCAACCAACAGAGTCTCATTATAATCAAGTTGTAAAACAAGATGTTGAAGATATTGCAGCCGAAATAAAACTAAAAAAATGTTCGATTCAAATAAATATTAATATTGCAAAGTACTGTGATTTATTTGCATTGATTTATTTATATTGCAAAGTACTGCAATATTGCAAAGTACATTGCATTATAATACATTTTCCTAATGACATTGTATTAACAA
>JAPDSC010142892.1:36769-63228 GCA_026290005.1 Latrodectus geometricus
CAAACTTGCTAAAGATATCTTATCTAAATTAATTATTATCCATTACTAAACCTTTCTTTTATTATTATCTAGCAGTAAATGCACTAAGAGCTAATGATGTATGAAAATTGATTTTTCGGATATGAAAAAAATCTCATACAGGCTTGCTAAGAAAATAAACTATTAATTGTGCTTCTACATTGAGAAAACTATGAAAAATGCACTCTACTTTGAATTTGGTATTTATCATTTATTTATATTTATACTTACATTGCTAGCAGCTTTTTTCATCAGCAAAAATATTCAATATTTCTAGTGTATCTGTATATGTAGCCTTAAATCTCATTACATCGGAAAACAAATATACAAAATAAAAACAATCAACCCTTTAACTAAGCATACTGCGATTTCCATAGGCAGCTCAAAAATAACAAAATTTGCCCCTTTGATTCTCACGCGGGTACTTTTACTTGCTTTATTGAGAAGAGCTTCCCGCACTTTCATTGTTTTTCACCATTTTCTGGCGTTTTCAAAGTTTAACGAAGTGACATTTGAAATAAATTTGATATTTATGCTTAAAATGGGAATTGAATCTTCGAACTGTTGAATTAGAAGTCAGAGTACTAAATCACTGAACTATCACACCGGCTTTACAAATGGCAAAAGTATAATTTCACGCGTCCTCGACTGTCAGATCTACCTCATAACCACTCCTGTTCAAGAAAAGAATTTATTATCAAATATCTTCTGCGTGAAAGTGCTTTTAGCGAAAAATGACCAAAGCATCGATGATTTTTCTATTTATTTTGCAGCGCTCCAGTAGCTCCACGCCGCTTATTTTAAGATCAGCAAAGGGAAGCGTCATTTACCTAGGTTAGTGGTTGGGGATTGACTGACTGGATTTTTCCTCACAAGACCGCTGGGGCTCTATGAGTTGTAGAAGCGTCTATGTTAATCTGTGACATTCAAAATCCTTCCCCTGGTGTGCCGTGGATGTGGAGAGAAGGGGTGCCAACACAGGTGTGACTTCGACACCTGTAATAGTATGAAACTGCATAACGCTAGATGATAGGCGCAAGTATTCTTCCCCCCCCAAACCCTTTAATTTTAAAGCACACAGACAGTTCGAGGTTCACCTGTAGTATCAAATGTACATTTGTTTCAAAAAATTACTTGTAAATCGAATAAAGTATTATATTGTTTTCTGAGTTTTAGAAAACGAACTTAAACTATTATGATTTATATGTTAGATTTATTCTGTTTCTCATTTTCGTGAGTATAATTTTGTAAGAATACTGAAATTAAAATTTTAACTTAATTTTCAGTCCCCTTTATTTAATGCCAGTGTTTTCTAAATTTCATCAATGGGATTTTTAATCAAATGTGGTACTTTTTTAATCATTAAAAAAATTAAATCACACACCCCTCCCATAAATCTAGGTAAATGGATAACATAGTATAGTATCCCCTCCACTCTATTCATTCTATGTCTTGAAGATGAAAAAATAACATTTAAAATGAAAGATAATATGGGATTGAAAAGTTTTTTCTCTTCTTACTTTCCCATTTCGATATGGAAAATAATTTGTCTTTATCTTGTTCTTATGTTATTTATTTCTAACAAACTTGCTCTTTTCTGTCAGTACATTCTGCTTTCGGAGAAAAATGTTACAGTGAAAAATCTTGTCTTGGATGGTAATTATATTTCTCTTAGCTGCCAAGAAATCTTTCCTCGCATCTAATGTAAAAAAAAATGAAAATTGCATTATTTAGGCAAATAATTTGTAGTTTGTTTTGTACTAATTTTTGCAAAATTTTTGGCTTGGAATCTTAATTGTTTCTTTTATTAAATTTAAGTGCGTAGAGCAATTAAATCTCATTACAATATTTTACCACGAAAAAGGCTTTATATAACAAATGAAGGCTTTCATAAAATATTGTGATATCCATAGTTTCAGCTATCTTTGAAATTTAATTGTAAGTAAGAAATTCGATGAAAACTGAAAACGTATCAAAGAAGTAAGTTTTTCATATAGAAAGTTGTCATAATATTTCTCAAAGTGATCGGTAAATAATTTGATACCGAATAGTTAAATAATAGTAAATAAATAAAAATAAAATCGAATATTAATAATAAAAATAAAACCTGAATAATTAATAAATACAATGTTATGGACAATTACTTAATTGTTAAGTAATCGTCATTCTCATTGAATTTTTTCATACATTCTTATGTCTTTTGCTTAGTTGTACGTTGCGTAAATTAAATATCTTATTTTTAGTATAAAGTTTGGAAGAAAGGAGGCTTACAATAACTGATATTTTTCAAATTTTGTGCAACAACTTATAATTGAATTGTTTATTTTTTCATTTGATTTCAAAAATATAAAAATTGTAATTTTAAAAATTTTAAGCTATACTTTAATATTTTACATTGTAACAATACATTTTTATGCATATTTATAAAATGTTAAAATATATTCTTAGTTATATAGTTGTTATGTATATCTTTTATTCTCAAAGTAGGCTTATTAAATTATTTCACTTATAATATCATTTTTAATGAATTAATAAGGGTCTTTTCTTACAAATTATCTCATATTTTTTTTCATACATCCTATATGGTTCTATAAATTTCAGATTTTGGAATTACATATTATTTGAGAAAGTTCAAGAATTGTTTCATTTCTAGCTAATATTATTATAAGCTAGAAATGAAACAATTTAATAATAGTAATAGATTTAAAATAATGATATGATTAATATAATTAAAACTATCATTTTATTTAGGCGTGGCATGCTTATGTCTTTGAAACTTCTAACTTTCAAGGAACATATTTATTTCAAACAATTATCGCTATTTTTTTTTTTTAACTCATAAACAGCACTTAAAAATATATCCCTACTTCAGATGAAGAAATGTTTATCACAACAGAAATTTATTGCATATATTCAGACTACATTAAAATTTTCATACAATGAATTCTTTATTCAACGAAAATTCTTCCTATAATGAATTTTTAATCTATAGTAAATCTGTGGATTAATAGAATTAAGAACAGTCTTCACATGTAAGAATGATTATCTTCTAATTATCCATTTTCACGAAGCGTTTTTGATCTTTTGGTACTGTTCATAGAACTGTTTAAATTCTTAATTTCAATGGTTTAATTTAAAGGCTTCATTTCTAAAGCAGCTATTTTCTTCATTCAAGTTGTTAATATACAGTTCCTGGAAGAGTAGTTTTTGGGTTATCAGAGTTTCTATGAAGATGAAGCAACATGTCTGGGAATTAGATTCAAAATTTCTGAAATTAAACATACTGCAGCACATTAGACTAAAATGTTGCGACATCGAAATAATTAGAGAGGAATTATAAATGGAAAAAATGCATAAAATTATAATTTTAACTGTGAGCATGTTTATGAAAATTTAATACGATGGAATTCAAAGCAAAACAAAATCTAAGAAATTTTTCTAGCAAAACAAATATAAATGTTTTCTAGCATTATGCATTCTCTATTAATTGAGGAATTATCATCACTTCTAAGACTTTTATACGTTCAATAAATTTAAGTGCTTGTGATTAAGAGAAGTATAACTTGGAATTTTTAATAATCTTCATAATTAACACTGATTGCCACATTAAAATTTTATGCTCCGATGACGACACACTACACATCTGAAACTTACCCGATAAGAAGGTGCTTTGATATGCAAATGATTAGAGTTTTGCAACGCATTCATATAAAATAATTGATAGTAGCAAAACCTACACGAGTTTAAGTATAGTAATTGTGTGCAGTAATTTTCTCAAGCACAAATTTTATTTGAATGTTGCTTGCCGCTGAAAAATTGCTGTGACGTTTCGTTCGAAGAAAAATATAAGGAATGGTAAGAGATGGCTTCTATATCTGATCTAATCAAAAGTCAGCCATGAATTAATATCGTGTGGAGCATGTTCTCTAATGATGACTGGAGTGATGTCCTTTCACTGAAGGGAAGTGACGTGGAAAGGAAAGTGCCAACTCAGTTGTAGATTTCATACTTGGCAGTGTTCAAAATTGCAATGTAATTGTGGGACCATCGGCAGATATAAGCAGCCTGAAATAATTTAATTTCCAACATAAAAAAGCAGCCTATTGGGTATATGGATTATACTCTTTTGCCTTCTACATGCACATCTTTTGGAGTGAGTGCTTGGGATTTTTTCGAGTTTCCTCCCTTGTAATACGTGAGTACGTTATATTATGTATGAAATATCCTTCCTGAAGGCAACACAAGGTGGACATGCAAATGCATGGTGAGTTTTTTTGGCTATGACCAGCCGATAGACTGACTATTTGTGTCAAAACATTTACTTCGATGATTGTATATGTGAAAAGCAGAAACTATTGGATAACACATGAAGAAAAGAATTCTTTGCAAAAATATGTATACCAGTAAAATAAGATAAAATGAAGAAATCAGGAAAAAAAAAACATTAATATGGATGAATATTAAACGGAGATAAATCATATAAAATAGTTGAATCCGGCTTTTTAAATTATTAGCACATCGAACGTTCATAAAACACTCAATAAATTTCAAATGAAATAAAAGTATCTAGATAAAATGAAATAAAAGAATCGAATATTATTTTGCAACTTATAAAATATGTAGCTTCATAAAATTTAATGAAATATTATTTTTGTTTGTGGCATAATAAAATTCTAGTAACATTTTAATGTAAATCATTTTAACTTGAAATAGTAATCATGGGTTAAAAATATTATTTTCTGTGATCAATTGATTTAATCATAAATATTTGCATTTTTATATCGATGCTTGTACTTGATTATTTATTAATTATTTATTGATTCACGATGATTTATTTCAGTTATTAGTTTCAAACAATGAGTAAATCAAAACAAAACAATTTTCACAAATCTAAAAAGAAATTTAGCAGATATATTAAGTAGGCAATAGCATTTGCATTTTAACCCAATTATTGAGTTTAATAGCTACTTGTCGCTAAGCGACGTGTGTGATTTATTTCGTATGTTAATTTCAAACGGTGTGTTTATGAAAACAAAACAAATTCAAATCTACTATTACATATTTTGCTATTTTTATTTGTATGCGTAGTGTTTTGAAGATGAATCCATCGTCGTCTAATTACCTTAAAAGGGGAGTGCCAACCGCATATGCTGTAAATGGTTACTTTTAAATGAGAATCACGTCTGCCAAATAGGTAGCAGGAAAAAAAAAATCGCGGTAATTCGAGCATTAATTCTTAACGGCAAGCTGTTATTTTTTCCTTCCCTGTTTCTGGTTCCTGTCCATTTCTTTAAGAGATTTAACTAGACATAATATACATTGAGTTTTTAGGAAACATGAATAAATATAATTATAAATTTTTAGAAGTATTTGTTTATTTGTGTTGTATAATTGAATTTATCATTTTGTAACTTTTGCTGCCCACAGCGTAATAATCAAGCTTCAGATTTATCTAAATTATTTAACTGTACAGTTTTTGTTGGTTTTTATATTATATTATTTCATGTTGCTTAAAACAAAAATGTCATGTTTTTCTTATTTGAAACAGAAATTAAATTTGAAGATTTCAATTGATAACATTTTAATGTTAAACAATTACTTGTGCAAGCGTAAATTATCTATTCCATAAATTATTTTTTAGAAAAAAATTCAATAAGTTCCGAGTGACTATCAATTGATAGTAATATGTAAGTTATTTAAAGGATAGTATATATACATATATACATAACGATGTGGAGAAGCCCTGAACTTTACCAATTGGTTAACAGGTTTAAACTTCTCCATCATCAGTAGAGGGGTTCTAATACGAATGACTTTATTTGAAATAAAATTAAGGTGATAATGGTGAATCTTAAGGCCTGCTTGAAATTTGTACATCACGGCCATGATAAGATCACGTTCTTCAGAATGATAAATCCCAGATTTGAATCAAACCACTCTTGAAGTGATGGACAGTCAATTCTTGCTTTGCTTATGTCCTTTATTGTGATAGAAGCTTGTGAATTTTCTAAGTTTTCTCTATTATGAATACGCAGCATTATCTATATAACATTCTCTAGAAATACAGAGCTGCTGAAGTTTAAATATATTGCAACAGTCTTCTGCTGTTGGAATATCTGCCTTATGGCCCCAAAATAATCTAAATTAAAATCCAATAAGTTTTCAAATACTATTGAACGTGGTAATAATGTTTACAGCTTCTACTTTTCTTTTCAGAATTCTTACTTAGACTTCCTGAAAGAGAGGGGAAAATAAGGGCCACAGTGTGGTATGTGAAGCAATTCACTTTAGAAACAAAAAAAAAATAAAACTCACTTTTCATTATAATAATTTTATAATGAAAAACGAGTAAAAATTTGTTAAATTAATTTGTGAATATCCATAGCCACACATACTGCTAAATGTGGACGATGACCTAAACCTCGCAGATTTTAAAAGAAAGGTACTGTGAAGTATTTTGAGAGGTGTAAATTGTAGTGATACATGGAGAGGAGGAACAAATTCTAAACTTTATAAACTATACAAAAAGCCAGACATTATAAAATTTATTTCGATCTAAATACTAAAATGGGCAGGACACTTGATCAGGATGGAGAATTGTCGAACTACCAAAAGGATCTTTGACATTAAGCCAACCGGAACCCGAGAGAAGGGAAGACTGATGATCCGGTGGATTGATTGTCTCAAAACAGATCTTATGTTTTAAAAAAATAGACGAATATTAAAGCGGAGGGTGGTCTGGAAAATCAACTCTGCTGAAGGTCATGACCCAACTTGGGTAGACGTGCCACTACTGAAGAAGGAAGGAAATTATGAATATAAAATTTTGTTATTGTATTTATATATAAACCTTTACGCTTCAAATTCTATAATAAAAATTAAAACATTCTCATATAAAAGTATTCATCATTTTCGGATTATCGTGTATTTCGAACTTCTGCTGTCCAAAGATAGGGCAACGACTTTTCTAGTGAAAAATTTCATGCTTGATCTCATCCACTCTTAAATAGCATATGATACATGTTTCAAACTCCGGCTTTTTGAAGCAAATCTATTGGAAATGCTTAGAAATTTTCCGGATTTCCATTATTGCGAAACGTGAATGGTATAAGCAATAACAGAAAAGTCCTTTCAATAAACGAAGCATAGTGAATGTTAACGATAAATCAATTTTCAGAAATTATGCTATCCCCTATGCAGTTTTGTCAAATATTTTTAAGGAATTTAAAACAAAATTTCTCGATATTGATTTATATTTCAACAACAAAATACTCAAGAATTTATAGCTATAAATATTTCATATATTAGTTTAGGGAAAAAGAAATCCATTATTTTTACGTGAACTTTATGTAACTTCTTTTGGATTCACTTTGTAAAAAGGTTTAAAACAGCTTTCATGTAGATTTTTAGGTCTTGCGCGTTACGACTGCTGACATGCGGTTAACTTCGATCATTTTTGATATTTTATAGACATTTTCGACGATGCTGTATCCACATGCGAGGTGCATCTCTAACATCAAAAATACCCGTACGGAATTGACGAAACAAAACTTGTACTTAACTGGTTGTTACAGTCTTATATAGGACGATAAACACCTTTCACAATTTTAGCCACCCGGCTATCTTTTTCGCCGTTACAAGAGAAAAACGAAAATGTATCGAATTTTCTGTTTGTTGTCTTCCATTTTTAAAACCTTGTACTCGTAACTGAATTAATCAAACAAAAAACCGCAAGAGGATATTTTAGTGTCAAATGTCACCTTTCCAACGAGCATAAATCTGAAATTGTTTGATAGATACCTCACGAGATATCGATCACTACAGACGTCTACCAAAAAAATAATGGATTACTTTTTCCCCAAACTAATATAATAAAATGCTTTGAACACTTATATTTATGGATGAAAAAACATCTTAATTTAAATTCCAAAGCTACAGTCTTTACCATTTATTATTTTTTTTCCAATTGTTGGAGACTTTTGTTTACATAAGTAATGATTCTGCATTTTCAAACCGCCTTCATTCCTAGCAATCTATTTGGCAATGCAAAACACCGAAATGTACGTTGTGGGGCAGAAATTTGGGTAATATGCAATTGCATGCGAATTTAGAATGCTGGGAAAAGTAATCATATCCCACTCCTGACTGAATATTTATCCGGGAAATGCATGAGATTTTCCTGCGGGGGAGTTGATATGAAAATCGATGCACGAGAATAAGAGGGACTGTTGAAGTGGGGTGGAGGGATGGGAACATTCTTTTCTAGTTCCTCCCTCGTCTTTTAGAAAGATCACTTGAGTGTTTTCATTAGTAATTTCCATATTTAATTCAATAAAAGTGGATTAATTCATCCGGTTATTTTCGGAGGGTAAAGAAAACATCTCTTGTAAGATGCAAATTCACTGTGCAGAGTTGTAATTTAAATTTATTGAATTATCGGGAGTTATGGTTTTTTTGTTATTAAAATAGAATGGGAACCATCTTGCGTAAAAATAACTTTAATTAAATGTTTACTCGTTTGTAAAAATAACTTTAATTAAAGATAAAATAATTAATATTCGATTGAAAATTTCGTTAATTAAATATTTGTTATTTTCAAAGTGTTTTGAAAATTGTGCTTTCAAATTTTGATTTGTTTCCTGTTTTCTTTTTAAGAAATTATTTTACTTTTGTTATTTAAATTTTATTTAATAAATGTTTTCAAGAGAAAACAAATAATGGTGAGGGCTTGGATATGCTGCTTACAAAGCGACAAAATTCAATCAAGCAGTTTTCTCTGAATGAACAAAAAAAATTTTAGTGGCTTAATAATTTTGATCATTTTAAATATTTGTTATTTGCTATAATGCTTTGTTAACCACTTGTTTTTTTTTTTTTAATTTTTTATATAATAAACCCTCATTAATCCGGACTCTATTAAATCAAACATCTCTTAATTCAGACAGCCATTTAGATGTCTTTACATACATATGTATAAATTACAGATTTTCACCCTAAACGAAGGTGGAGAAACTAATGCAATACTGGAGGATGTAGAGTTGTGGTTAGATGCAGATAAAGAAGATCTATGGTATCATAATTTAAAAGAGAAGAATGTTTAGAGTGTGACCCCAGTAGAAAGTTCTGAAGGGAAGGAAGACGATTACGATGAAATAGACGACAACCCATAACTAGTGAGATTATGCACTATTCAAATTTTATGATAAAATGCGTTGAAGACAACAGCAATGATATTCCAAACATTTAAGACATCTCTGTCATTTAAGTTGACTCAAACATTTAAGACACTCTCAATCATTCAATAAATCATCAATAAAGTAAAATAACATATTAATTAGTTTAAATTATAATATATAAAAGAATTCAACTAAATGTTGTCTATTAAAACTGAAAAATAATGGAAAACACTATATTATTATTAAGGACCTAAAATATTAAATCGGTGTAAATTTAAGCTATCTAGTTTTTGTAAATCTTATTGGGCATTTTAATTTGTTTTTAGTTTTTGCTCTTTTATAACTATTAATCAAAAAATTAAGATAAATGATTTATAGTTGAATTTTTGATTTTACATTTGTGAGAGGTGAATATGAACCGTTACGCAAGAAAAGTTCTCTCATCAATATGTGAAGAATGATCAAATATCGTGCAAAACCTGTGGTTGTTACGTTGTAGGTTTCAGAGTTGAAAAAAATATAGTTGGATATTTCGCTTATCAAGAATCTTTAAAAAAATTCGTTAACAATAGCGTATTATTTTATAACATCTATTACAAATTACTTTTGAAAGAATTATTAATTCAATTTGGCTGTAAAATTTTTTACAGTTTATGGATTTTTTTTCCTCACCGTCCAAATGCCACATTCTACACTCGAGAGCTAATTCGACTGGGACTTAGAGCTAAAAGCAAATTTTGTTTCTGTAAAAAAATTTATTTTATATAACTAAAATTCTTTAAGACTTTTAACCCCTTAAAGCACGAGTTTTTTTCGAAAAAACTTACAAAAATTATCCATATGCCATCTATGTTAAAAGTTTAATTATAATTTAATATTAATATTGATGGCATATAATTTAGCCTATCTAGTTTTACTGGAACGGGTTTGAGACGGGCATTAGAAATAACAAAAGCGCCCGTGTGAGACAAGCATGTGGCAATGACATTCGCCCGTGTCAGACACGGGCAAATGCCTTAAGGGGTTTAAAGAAACAAGTATTGGTTATTTTTTATTTGAACTTTTATAGCTATTTTCTAGCAATTGATCAAAATGTTACTATAGAATGGCATCATTATGAATTAAGACCGACGCACTGGTATTAAATGGTGAAACAACTATCTTTGGAAAATTGGAATAGGGGATTCCTTTCTTGCAAAAGAACCCTAGTTTTCTTTCATATTGTACAATGGACGATGAATGAAGGTATAAGTTATATGAATGGAGGTATAAAGTTACATCGACGTTCTCTCTTCTCCTAACATATCAACTACATACTTTGAACTGCTGCGACCCCTAAGTCTTTCTTCTTTCAATTTTGTTTGGAAACGGTCTACCTAGATGATACAGAAATTTCATTGTGTGGAAGAAGAGAGAGAACTAAGAAGCTAAAGCTTCTTAGTTCTCAACCCTAAAGGATTTTTTTTCATACTGTTCATTTTTTTGTGACAATAGTGAATGGATTCTGAGGGATATTATTTCGAGTAGTAATATTATCCATTAGAATCCATTTACTGTATTTTCCAGATGTACAGTTGAAGTTCGTTGATCATTCCCTCGATATCTCATTCGTAGATGACCAAAATATTATTTTCGATATAAAAAGTTTAAATTGAAATAAAATTTTAAATTAAAATAAAATAAAAAAACTAAAAAAACTAAGAGTGTGTGTAATGTGGAGAAACCAAATAAAAACTTAAATTTTAATTTTGATTACTTGTAACAAAATTGTGTGATGTATATATTACACTAAATTTAATAAAATATAAATAATACAAAATTATAATATCTATTAAAAATAATAAACTCTTGTGCTCTAAAATTGTTAGATTTATATTATTTCTTTTTACAAAATAGTGTTTTAATAAGACTTGGGTTTTCTTAATAATCTAAAGTAAAAAGTTGAAATTTTTTCACTAGGTTCAATTGAAAGATTTCATACTCTTAAGATTCATTTTTTAAGATCATTTATGTTTATATTGCGCTTTTCCTATCTATCACACTTATTATTGTTTCTTACATTAGAGGGAAGATCGGTTATTGATGCCAGCAAATCAGCCAGAATTTTGAAACAGTTTTGAATTTGATATTACAATGTGATGAGTTACATATTTTTGGAACCATAAATGAAATCTCTTACTTTTAGAAATTATTTGAAACTTTACAGTAAAAATATTTGTTCATTGCTTTACATTTTTGTGTTGCTTTTTTATTCTATAAGTGAAACTATAGAATAAAAAAACATTTATTTACGCTTTCTGACTAAAATTCTTTGGATCAAAGATGGTTTCCATGATTCTGTTGAGTAGTTGAATACAAGTTTTAATTACTTTATTGAATTGGATATTAATATTAATTAAATTAATAATTATATTAATATTAATAAACATATGTTTAAATTCTTACATTTATTAATATATCTTTACCATTTTATTATGTTTTAATCTATACTTAAAAGTCAACTTTCTAACGCATTGATAACAAATAAATTTTGTATGAATATATCATTCATTGTTTCAGTAATTATATCGAATTTTATATATTAAATACGAATTATAAAATTTTTCAAATAATTTTAAATTCAAATTAAGTTTATTCATTAAAATCGACTGAGCCCGAAAATCCCTTATTTATGCTAACTATCAAAATGGGAAAAACTTTAAATTTTTAAACATATAACCTGAATATATAACATGTGACTAACAAATACTATAATTATCATAAGAGAATTTAGAATCTTTATGCGGGGTGTGTGAATATTTGAAAATCATTACCCCCTCCTCCTTAAAAATAAGCTCCAATGAAATCGATTATTTGGCGAGAATTGAAGATTTCCTGTTCCGCTAAAGGGACAAAATCTAAGCCAGATGCATCAATTACATAAACAAAGTCACAATAAGATCGTACGGGAAAATGCAAGCTGTTAGCTGAATGAGAATTTTATTGATTGTGATGATTGATCACTCAGTACTGATGACTGATTGCTGGTAATTATGGGCTTACACCGAGACCTTGGATCGTTTGGACGCACTGAGTGGTGGTTGCTGTTCAGTTTTGCCAAATAAGGTGCAAAAGTGTTTATTTCCGTGTACGTTGACGTCTGTTTACGATGAATGCAAATGAAAACGATATTGATGATTGAAATAATAAATCGATACGTTTGGTGCTGATGATAGTGAATAGGAAATGGTCATTTGAAGATAATATTCATTTGCTCTTTCTTGCAATGAAATTCTTATAAAAGATTAAGTTTGATATAGAATGTGAAGCTATAGTTTTTAATAAAACTTCATTTAAAAGCACATTTTAAATGAAATGTTTTTGTACAATAAACTATTAAATTACTAAAAATCAAATAATGATAAATTCATGTGTATTGTAAAAAATTAAACAGCAGATTTATCATTTTAACTAATGATCAAAGAATCTAAAAACACTTGCATTGAATATTCAATGTTTTAGATTATTACTTTAAAGTAAAAATATAGAAAGGAGATCCGCTTTTTTCCCTGTACCAATTTAAAAAAGTGTATTGAATTGATAATAATGAATTGAATATTGTCATTTGGAGTTTATTTTCTTTACATTTAGATGAGAGGAAAGATTTTAAGTGATTGATTAAAATTCCAATATGGTATGTAAAGTTTAATGAGCTATTTTTCATGAAATCAGATTTTGTGTTTTCAAACATTCATATTTGCAAAAAGTATTTTTTAAAACAGCATTAAAAGAATCATACTTGATTTTTTTAATTAATTAATGATTGAATTAATATTATGTTTTCATAAATATCAATTCTTAAAATAATATTGATAATAAATGAGTACTCTTTTTCCAAAATGAAATGTAGTAATATAGTTTTTTTTTTAAATGCTAGTCATATGCTAGTTTGAAGTAGCTTTTAAATATCATGATATTTTGCTTATATTATCCATAAATACATTAAAGCAATTTTAACATATGCTAAAAAAATAAGTTGTAATAGTATAGTTTTTATATATTATCATGAAATATTTTGACAGCATAATGAAATTTAAAAAATAGATTCACATTTGTCTCGAATTTTTAATGAAAACATTGCAAAAGAAAATTCACGGAAAAGTATTTGAAAACATTGACTTTTTTAATTAATTTAAACACTAGAAATATAATGCTGAGGTTTATTGTGAATATAATAAACTTAAATTTTTAAATCAGTTTTTCTTTTTTTTTTTTTTGATGCAAATAGTTTAGAATATTTTTAAAAACAAACAATTGCCTTTTTGAATAGAACATAATTTACCAAAATTTCCAATATTTTTTTTAAATTCATGTACTTTATATTATAAATTATTATACACTACTAGCCATTAAAATTGCTACAACAAGAAGACGACATGCTACAGACGTGAAATTTATACGAAAGGAAGAAGGTTCTGTGATATGCAAATGATTAGCTTTTCAGCGCATTCAGACAAAGCAGGCGCCAGTAGTGACACCTACATTGTGTTTAAATGAGGAAATTCTTCAGCCGGTTCCTCATATACAAATTGCGTTTAAACGTTGCTGCCTGATGAAAAGTTGTTGTTATGCCTCGTGTAAGAAGGAGAAATGCGTACCAGCACGTTTCTAACTTTGATAAACGTCAAAGTGTAGCGTACCGGGATTGCGGTTTATCATATCGCAGATTTGCTGCTCGCGTCGGTCGAGATCCAATGACTGTTAGCAGAATATGGAATCGATGGGTTCAGGACGGTAATACGGAACGCCTTGCGGGATCTCAACGACCACCTATCATTAGCAGCCAACAAAACAGGCGTATTATCCACATGGCCGTAATGGATCGTGCAACTACGTCACGAGCCGTGAGTCAAGAAACGGAGTCGTTTGGAAGACAAGTGTCTGCACCAACAGTTCGACGACGTTTGCAGCAGCATGAACTCTCAGCTCGGAGACCATGGCTGCGGCCTCCCTTGACGCTGCGTCATAAACAAGAGAGCCTTCAATGGTGTGATCAACGACGAACCTGGGCGCATGAATGGCGAGACGTCATCTTTTCAGATGAATCCAGGTTCTGTGTACAGCATCATGATGATCGCATCCGTGTTTGGCGGCATCGTGGTGAACGTACACTGGCAGCGTGCATTCGTCATCGTCATACTGGCCCATCACCTGGCGTGATAGTATGGGGTGCTATTGGATACGCGTCTCGGTCACCTCTTGTTCGCATTGACGGTGCTTTGAACAGAGCACGTTACATTTCTGGTGTGTTACGACCCGTGGCTCTACCCTTTATTCGAGCCCTGCGAAACCCTACGTTTCAGCAGGATAATGCCCGACCGCATGTTGCCGGTATTGTACGGACCTTCCTTGATACGGAACATGTTCGGCTGTTGCCCTGGCCAGCATGTTCTCCAGTTCTTTCACCAATAGAAAACGTCTGGTCAATGGTTGCCGAGCGACTGGCTCGTCACCAAAAGCCAGTCACTACGGTTGATGAACTGTGGTATCGTGTTGAAGCTGCATGGGCATCTGTACCTGTACATGCAATCCAATCTCTGTTTGATTCAATGGCCAGGCGTATAAATGCTGTTATTACTGCCACAGGTGGTTGTTCTGGGTACTGATTTGGGGATCTATCCACCCAAATGTTTTGAAAATTTAATCACTTGTTATTTCTGCATTTCTTCTTGGTGTAGCAATTTTAATGGCCAGTAGTGTATTTAAAATTATGTTATATAGTTTTTATTTAATTCATATTTACAAAAATTATGTGAAAACTCTTATTTTTTTAGTAAGTTGAATTTCTTAATACTTATTGTATCAATCAAGCTATATTCAAAAGTGAAAAATGTCTAAAATTATGAAAATTTGGTACAATGAATATATTTTGTGTAAAAAATAGTTTTTTTAAAGCTCCTAAATTGGCCAATAATGTTTTTGGGAATTGTTTTGCCGATTTCATGCTTATTTTATTTTCTTAACTGATTGAGCAAGGGCTCATCAATTTATTGATTAAAGAATAGATAGACTAACATTAAATAATAATATCAATCTAAAAAAATTAAATATTAAGTTTAATTATATAAACTAAATATTATTTGTTTTATATTTATATAATTTATTTATATAATTAAAATAAATTTATTAATTATATAAATTAAATATTTAGTTTAATTATAAAAAGTAAAATATATTAAAATAATAATTGAAAAAAAATTAAAAATTCCTCATGACCATAAGAATTCAAATACTGTTGAGCTCATTTAAGTTATACATGTTAACTCTTACTTATTATGTACTCTTATTTAAAAAGTGTAACAATAAATATATTGTAACGATCACAATATGGATACTTCTCATTATTCATATATTTATTGCTTCCATGTTATTAATTACCCAAAATCCCCATTAATTATAAAAAATTAAAGTACTGAGAAAACCATTAAAATATGTTATTTGATTGAAAAGAAATATTATTATATTGTAAGTATATATGATTATGACGAAGTAAAAACTATTCTTTTCAGATTGATTATTGCTGTGAATTATCGCCAAAATTTTCTGATATAAATGGCTTATCTTTAACAAATTGTAAATGGGATATCACTTATTGGTTTCTACTTAATTCTGGACAAAATTGCTACAGGAATCTTTTGAAAGTCATTATTATCTTAATAAGCATTTGTTTATTAGGTACGGGCTTATAAGGATTTTAGGTTATAAGGTTTGCGTTTGTTGGCATTATGTTATAGGAGACAATCATTTCACTGATTGTTAATATAGAAGTATAATTTTAAAATACTTAAATATAGAAACACAGTGATATAAGCAGATGAGATATGAAAAAAAGTATGGAAATTTAAGAACTATTAATGAAGCAATTAGAAATTTTCTAATAATTCAATTAAAAATTTAAATTAATATATTTTACAGTGTACAAAACAAAGTGAAACGTTTCTGAATTTATAGCATAAAAGTGTATTCACCTAACAGAATGAGAAATCTAGTAAGAGAAAATGAAGCTATTCTGAGCATTTTGTTAGAAAATTTGAAGAAAATTTAAAAACTAATAAGAACTTAGAAATGGTTGCCTGTATTCAAGAAAAAACTATTTAGTCTTGTAAGCACTTTTCTTGAAAAGAATGACATGCAGGGCTGCAGCTGCCCGCATACCTTGAAATCACTGCAAAGAATTATTATTTTTGTGTTTCACTTATTCTCAGCGGATATATTTTATTTATAATTCAATTTTTCAGAATAAAAGAAGGAATTTGGAAGAAATTTTTGGATTTTATCATAAAAGTCAAGAAATGTGAACAAAAATCCAAGAAAAGAGTAAGATGTTTTTGAAAACATAATTTAGTAGTAATAAATAACCTAATATGACGAAAATGTTTTAAAGATATATTGATTCTTAGTTATGACTTTACAAATTTTCTGTAAACCTGAATTTAAATGTAAGCAAATATTATTTAATAAGTAATATAATTAGATGTAAATATTCAAAATTATCTCTAAATTATTATAAAATGTGCATATGTGCGCTTAAATATTTATATTCAATTGTAGACATGGTAGACAGAGATTGTAGACAATAATTTTTATCAAATGACCTTTCAGTAAATTAATTTATTCCGGGTTAGCAACTAAAGAAGAATGACTTGTTTATTTTGAATACACAGATAAAAAATCAATTTCTTTATATTTCAATTGAATCACACTAGATAAAATGCCATATTTAATAATATTTTTATTGTTCTTGACTGAGCTGTATAGAATAAGAATATTTTCGCTTTTGCAAATATTTTCCCTGGATAAATTCAGATGCATACCTGATCTTTGACATGGGACTTTCATTTTGAGGTCTTCGTTGAAAAGAGATGCAAAATCCACCACCACATAATCCAGATTTGGTTCAAACTGATGATTGTCATCTTTGCACATTTCACATATTATATTGTTTCCGCTTCCAATTTTAATGGATCTGGGTTCGATGCCCAGACAGAAAATTCACAGAAAGATCGTCATTAAAATTAGAGAAAAAGGTCCATTGTCTAGTCGTTCAGCTTGATATATAAGGAAGTTTTGACATACATAGACAATCATTACTGTCCCACTTAAGATATCTCAAAACAAAAGTTCTCCCAATTGCTCAAAGACTGAAAGCAATGACAGATGGGAACTAAAGTATTAAAAGTAAACTAATGAAATCCATCTACCTCACCAATATAGAATAGATCATCGCCTATCACTCACTTTGGTACCTCCACTCAGTGTAAAAATAGTACAACTCTCCAGCACACAATGCAACTCAACTTCACTCTCCTCAAAACGAGATGCTACAGTAGCTGCAACAATGTTAGCAGGTTTGTCACTACTATACCTTAAAATGGAACAAGAAGCGCTCAAAATATTAGCAGTTCAAACTTTATAGCAAAATATCACTAAGAGGTCAGTATTTCCCAGCAAGTTGCATAGCAGCATCTGTACATAAAGACACTCACTCTGGCTTAAAAATATTCACTTGTATAACTTACCAGAACCATTGAAGATCATCATGAATTCACCCAAGTTCCAACCATCAGTTATAAATTATTATACAAAGGATTCAAAATATGACCTATGTACATGAGCTACTTTCACAATTATGATAAATTTGACAAAGGAAATTTTCAATCTCTTCAAACTGTATTTTTTTTAATTCAGTTTCTTTCAAGCCGTAGCTATTGCGCTCCCTAAAACCATTAACTATGCAAAAGAAATGAAACGATGACCGATTGGAGTGATAGTTAGTCAGTTCTAATGGCAGTCTGCGATCCCCAACATAAACCAAACTTAATTCATGAAGTATTCCTTTACCAGTATGAGAATTCAACTTAGTTGGATACGTGCTCGCCAAGGCTTAGGGCAATGATCTTGTGGATCAAAGAGCAAAAGAGGCTGCAACGGATACTAATGATCCAATAACTATCTTGTCACACCCAAAATCTGATTTACTGTTAAAACTCAAGCAACAGACTTCAACCGCGATGGAATACAGTGGAACAGGGTTGATTCACCAAACAAATAATCCCTACAGTTTCAAATAATACTGTTAAAAAAATCCATACATCAATTACATGATTATGAACCAATGTCCTTTCTTTATATGGTTCAACAGAAACAACAAAAAGTCAAATTAAAACATTAAAGTCAAATCTTTGCGCGTGTGCTATCGTGGGCACATTTGACCACATTATCTGCTGAGCTTCTCCTTCACGAAACATCTACATTCAAATAAATCTGATACTATGCCACTTAATAGTTTTCTAAAATTTTGCCTTTCAAATTCCTTTCCCGGAAAAAAAAAAGATTTATAGGTGTTGCAAAACTCTTTACTGTTCACAGAATAGAAGTCTTCTGCAGAAGATACAGCCCACGGTAGATTTGAAAACGTCAAGCTCATCAGATTCAGCCTTCACATAAGAATCTCAATCAATTATAAACAGCAGAAATCTTCAAAATATTGTATTAGAATCATATAAAACATTTATTTTCCCATCTTCTCAATCGCATTTTAAACAATCCTGATTCTACACAAGAGATACATTTCGATAGCATGCATTTAAGTTGTAAATAGCATTTTTTCTTGGTTTCCTATCATCTGTATGCATACGCATTATATATAACTGAGTATCACCATCTTCAAATTTTCAGTTATACATTAATGCATCATAGTTTTAGACTTTTTTTATGATAGATATCTTTCTGTACAAGAAAATATTGTATTTTAAGTTTTCAAGCATGTACTTAAAGGGTGGATGTATGAGACCACCCTCTGTTGTAAATAGTTTCCTTTTAAATAAATATGAGTGATAGAGGAGTGCAAACCCTATAACCAACAGTTTCAGTACGGGTCCCATTTTCACTCCCAAATGTCTAGTCGTTTCATTTGGCAATCAATCTTGAATCTCGTGAAAGGGAGAATCACTGATTGAAAATATTTATTAGTAACTCATGAAAATTACAAGTTCACAAGCTTTTGCATGAAAATGATCATTTTTCTATCATGAATCAAACCAGAAGGATGTTACCACCAACTGCTTTGTGAGACATTATTTGCATCAAATTACTCCCCAGGGTGTCTTTTGGGAGTGTCAGTCCTGGTCATTTACTACTTTGGTTCTCAGGCTGGAAGCACCTGGTTTCACGGAAGAGGAACACATGAATGTCAGTATTATTCCGGAAGTGTGCGGAACTTTCAAACTTAATTATAGAGAAAAATCACTTTTATTATTTGTTCTGACAATTTATTTTGCATTTATTTTCTGGCGCTCTCTTTGTCAGTATATATTTAACATTTTTTTTTTATCCCATTTAAAATAAGAATCTTAAAAGAAAATTAAATTTTGGAGTTTTATTAAAATAGTTTTGAAAAATAAAAATATATCACTTTTTAACACAATTTTTATTTTAATTTGAAACAAACTCTAATAAGCAATAATTTCACAATTTTTCAGTAGTTTTATTTTACATGTTTATTTTAAAACCGTTTATAGGAAAAGTTTTCATAAAGACTTTATAATCAAAGTCGTATATCTATCTATTTATGTATAAATATATTTAAAAATAAAAATAAATTATCAAATCTGGTTAAGTAAATTTAGAATATTTTAAGAAATATTTTTTAAAATGGAATATATTATTAAATTAAATAATTAACTTGTATTATCTTATAAAGTTCTTTCTTCTTAATATCATGTTACTATCTTATGTCAAATTTTTATTTAGTATATTGTAATTTTTTAAAGAAAAATTTCCTCCAAACTCGTTTTCATTAGAGATGAAGGTAAAATTTTTTTTCTATCCTTTCATTAGCATATTACTCTCACTTTTTGTTTGAATCTCAATGTTTTCGTAATTTTTAGCGAGTTTAACTTTTTTTTAAAATTCAAATTTAATTTAAATTCTATTTATATTTTAAATAAAATTAAGTAAATAAGCATTTTATTTAAACAATGTTTTTTTATTTCAAAGAAAAATGAATTTGTATAGAGAATGTAAACATCTTATTTCTAATTCCGTGAAATTTAATTAAAGTAATACTCTCACT
Organism: Latrodectus geometricus; assembly: GCA_026290005.1. Lineage (NCBI taxonomy): Eukaryota > Metazoa > Arthropoda > Arachnida > Araneae > Theridiidae > Latrodectus > Latrodectus geometricus. The sequence goes on from JAPDSC010142892.1 coordinate 57,077, forward strand.
TTCAATTTGTGTATTACTTTCAATTAAAATAAGATTTTTTTCCAGTTTTAATATGTATATTATTTACATATATTATTAATTAAAATTTAAATTTTTATCAATTTTTAATACATTTTAAGTAAAATAAAATGAGTACATTTTTAAAACAAGCAAGAATTTTTGATGAAATATTTCTTGCAAAATGCTATACTTAATCGAACTTTAATGAACGAAATGATTGTCAGTTGTAAAAATAAATAAAAAGTAAGCGACCATATTTGGATTATCCTATTAGAACATTTGCATGAAAGCTATGTGAATGAGAAGCATCGATAAGAGATAATTCATATACTCACAAAATTAAGTAAATTTGCTCATGCGTTAAATTTATTTATTATACACCATTACTCTTGCATAACGGACCTATTTACTGCACGATCAAGTTTACATAGGTTTATGAAACAAAATTTTTATCTCAATTTTTTAATGGGAAATAACATTCTTTTTCATAAGAACAATTTAGATTTGATAAATGAGATTGGCTTAAGTAAATGAGATTAAAAGTAAAAAGTAAAATGATAAAAAAGTAAAATGATCGTTTTAAAATGATGTTCTAATCTAATCTAGACTTACTTCATTTTGTAAAATCCAAAGAACGTAAGCCACTTTTAGAATTATTTGGGTATATTCCAGTTTAAAGTTAAAAAGATTAAGAAAATATGTTTTTGAATATCTTATAGATATGCTAAGTACTCATAGCATATTAACTTTTGGTTTGAGTTGATTTTGCTTCTTTTTTATTTCTAATTTATATTACGCTTAATAATATAAAAGCTTGATAACACAAACTAGAGAGAGATTGTCAGTTTAAATGTTGACTTTTTCCTTCACCATTTAAACATTAAGAACTTCTTAACACATAAGGAAGCATGTTGAAAAAGAAAAAATAATGACAAAATTTTAAGATAAATATTCAAGAATGAATTCATAAGAAATATAATGTATTGAAGACATATAAAGAGATTTTAAATGCATTATTACATTTGTTACATATTTTTACAATGAACTTTTAATAAAACTAAATTCAATAACAAAAATAAAAGAGTATATTTGGTTAAAATTAGCGTAATCTTAGCTAAATGTTTTATTAAGGTGCGATTTGCATATTTTCCTTTGCCATAAAAAAATGCATATGTAGCAAATTTTGTATAGGGCATACAAAACTGGAAAAGTGAAAGTATATGTTCAATTTATAAGATTATATTGAATTAATTGTTTATAGTAACATCAGACTATAGCGCTATGACTATTGCAATATGAATATTAATTGTTTATGTATAATATGACGAAAGTAGTAATCCTTTGTATGATGCAGAAAGGAAGTATACTTACATTTTCATGATTGATATATAAAACATTTAAGAATATTTTTTATAAACAGATGAATAATATAAAGTAATCAATATGTGTGTGAAGTAAATATATTTAAACGTGGAAGTAATACTTGCACGTTGCACGCATCCTTTTATAAGTAATACTTATATAAAAAAGTTATCATTTATAACTTTTATAATTCATGTAAATTTATGATCCACATATTTGGTTATAATCATTTTGTAATAAAAATTTCACTTTATTAAGTAAATATGACATTAATATGTTTTATAATTATGGTTATACATATATGGTTTATTATTTCTGCAAAAAATTTCATTAAAATTTTCTTTTAATATCTTACTTACAAAATATCTAGGCTTCGGATATTGAGGTACTATAAATAAAATTTACTTTTGGATTAGTATAATATTTTTCCAAAATATTATCAGCATGAAAATTGTTGATGATTCCTTTTGGAAGTATGAAAATATAATTCCTAAGTTCACTTATTCAGATAAGCGGGCTTGGGTGAATGAGAACTAAGTGATCACCACTTAATTTCTTTATTAAAGCAAAGTTTTCTTTTTCAATATTTCTAAGATTATTTTTCATTTAAAAAAATATATTAAAATTTTTACATATAGAAAATTACGTTTTGTTTTAAAAGCGAGAAAGAAAGATGAATCACAAGGAATGTTATTACTTTTCAAGATTTAGATCAGTTTCCAGGCATACACAATTTGCTTACATTAAATTTCTCTTGTATATTATGATACTTTCAATATCAATGAACTCAGATAATATAAACTAAAGTAAACTCTATTAAATAAAAGTTTTAATAACGCATTTCTAAATATATATATACTAAAGTAATAGTAGAAAAGAAACCAAGCAAAAAGATGAATTTTGGTGTTTGAAACAATGAATAAATCTAAAAATAAATAAAATTTCATTTTTTTTAGGAAGAATATAATGACAGCTTTGACAGTCTAGTGTAATAAAGACAAAATATCATGATTTGTTTTAAACAATGCTGCATTAAAATTTTGTTTCTCAATATTTACTTGCTGAATGAAAATATCTTGGAAGGAAATTTCTTATTTTAGATCAATTTAAAGAACGAAAAGAATGTTATTTTTTATAATTTATTATTTATGTTCCATTATTTTTTGATATTTAAGTTATAACTTGCATTTATTTGAAACATTTATTCAAAGTGTTTGGGATATTTTTTACCGTAAAATTTTAAACATAATATAAAAAAAAATAATTAGAAATATCGTATTAATTTAATTGTTTTTGGATTGGTTGGAACAATTGAAAAATATTAGAGTTCTTTCTTTATTTTTTAAAACTATTTGGAAAACTTAAATGTGAAACGAAAAAGTATTTCAATGAACTTTTTAAATGAATTGATATTTAAAAAATTAGAATAAGATATAAAACTTATTTACAAAAATTGTGCAAAACAAACATTTTAAATAAAAGTATCGGATAGAGACAGTGATTATAATTTTTGTGTTGAATTTTTTTTTTATTTTTTTTATCGAAGTCATTAAATTTATAGCAGGAAAGTTTTAAATATTTTTAAAGTTAAATAATATTAATATATATTCTTTGCAAATACTATCAATTAAAAATTTTTGAATTTAAAGATAATTAACTATATATGATATTAATAAATTATTAAATCAGTATCTCTTTCAGTAACTGATAAATAAAGTACGATTTTAAATATTTAAATACACATTATCATATTGCGTATTCTTCATCTTCTTCTTCAGCTTGTCAGATATGTGGCACCTCTGCATTGTTGCGTTTTGTACCATGCTCCAAGCCCAATTTTTTCCTAGTTCCATTGTCTTGGGTCACCTACTTTGTTTATAAAGACTGATAGGCCCTCATTGGAGTTTAGGTGTAACTCTTTAGGGTATGGATTACATAGAGTAGATATTACGTTTTACCAAACTATACAAATAAGATTGGAATCAATTTCTTTCAATTAAAGATGTAAAATTCAATAAATCTTTGAAAAACTGGGAGAATTTCTTGAGCAAACTAGAAATATTACTTAAAATATTCTTTGCTGCCGGATCATGTTTGATTGATATTTAGAAGCTTGATTTCCATTTTGGTGGAAGTTGCAAAAATTCAACAAATAAATATTTTTTTTTTTTAATTTCAAGCTTAGTATACTTAAAATAGGCACTTCTCTAACATGGAGTGCATAATTTCTTAGTATTTCCTATATTGAAGTAAAATTTTTGTATTGATTTGGCGTTACAAATAAATCTCCTTTCTTTTTTTCTCTAAAATTTGCCCGTTAAGTATTTAAAAGTGCAGTGATTTTTGTTTCACTTTCTTATATATTTAAAATTTGAAGTTATAATTTACAGTGTTTCTTGTTGTTAAATTGCTTATTAGATAAAGCTTCCTTTGGAATTTCATGAGTTTCCCTTCCTATCTAATTCAATGATTATTCTGCTATGATCCATTCACACTAATCATATCCATACAATGCATGTATTTGCTTAGCAATATTATTAATATATTACTGTTGAGCAAATGCATCGACTGAAGCCATAGGTTGCTGTGTATATTTAATTTTCCTCTTTATGAAAATCAATCAAATGATTGTGCCAATATTGAAACAAATATTGATTTCATATGCCACCTAAAAATAAATACAACTCTTTTAGTTCGGTAATAATCAGTCAAACATCAATATTTTCATTATAAAATAGAAATTGTATTTTCAGAATAAATAAAAAATGAAATTTTAATGTATAAGCTATACTAAAAACTTATTTTTTTAAGCCATTGTAATTTTTCATATAAAAATTTTTATATTCACTTATCTTCATTCTTTTGCATTGATTCTTATTAAAGAAATAAAGACAGAATAAAGACATTTTTTGCTATTTATAATTACGTTTATTGTTTGTATACTATTGTAATTTATACCTTACCTGTTTTTCCTTTTATTTGTTCCTTACTTGTTGAATTAAAAACGTTTGATATTTTCCTTTAAATACCTGGTAGGGATGAAATATGAATTTTTTTTTTTTTTTGAAACGTAAGTTACATGTCATTAGAATACTTGTATAAGTAAGTTGTAAGAATGTATATCCAGATGAATGCAGTAAAATGAGAAAAAATGATATATCACTATTTGAAAAGGGGGGGGGTGCTATTGTTTGGTGCCCAATTAGCCCGGGCCTGGTATTCGACAACAGCTCTCACTAGATTATCAAAAGTAGCCATATCAGAAGTTTTAAAAATTGGAATCAGAATCATAAGTCCTTATCTATAAGAAGTAATTGCAATTTGAGCTCAGTTTTCGACGAGCATGATCTGCATCATCGCCGACGAATTATCCAGCAGAATATGGACTCTACTGAACTTATGACAAAAATCATCAACCAAAGAACCTCTTAACAGATTTTCTCCCTAACAAAGCGCAGAGAATTATTGTGGATAGGAATGCGTAGTTTGGTGTCTCTATGAGAAAACCACTCATTTCTATCCGAAATACTAACGTTCGTTCGCAGTAGTATTGGGGAAGAAGACACAGGAGACATTAGTGGACTGAAAAGGTTAATGTGGTCGTAAATTTCAAGCTATACTTTATTTCGCACTGATGGAAGGCTTCGAATTTGGTGAGAACCCACGAAGTCATGAATCTATCTTGCTTTATTCGCACTGTATGAGTTACTCTGGTATGGAAGTAGTGCTCTTGAGGGTTAACAGATTATCATGAGGTACATAAATACATTCGCAGAACAAGTGTATACAGCAATATTGTATTTTTACTCTGGTAATAACGAATACTTCATGGATGATAATGCCATAGTATATCATACCAGAAGTGCTTTAAATTGGTTCGCTAAATTTAAATACCCACACTTCCGACACCTTCCAACCCATAGCTGCCCCCTCAAAAACCGGATCATAAACGTACCATATTTTTAAGAGACTATTCCGACAGCATACACTCCGCTTTTCCATCTAATTTACAAGATGTAAAAAGCTGCATAGATTACATTCTCTGGGCATAAATGCACTCCAAAGGCATGTAGACTCGATGCCAAACGAATAAGAATTGCTATCCATGCAAAAGATGATCAAATAAAATAATGATCTGAAGTTTTTTCATTCATTTTCAAAAATATGTGCATAATGGAAAATTTCCCCCTATGCAGTACATTTTTTAAATATATAATAAACCTTAAACTTATCAACAAATTTTTTTTAACAAGATATACATGTACATAAATATCACAAAGTTCAATGTGTTTGACGATAAGGAAAGCTTTTCAGTAATTGATAAAATTTATTTAATAAGAAAGGATATAACAAATGAAATATCAGCTCATCAATTTATTAACTTTTAAAAGATTTCACAGTTGAGTGTTACACAAAACATTACAAAATGGAAAAAAATGCTTAAAAACACACAAGTTTACGAGTTAAAAACAAGTCGTAATCTAAAATATTTTTAATGAAGAGAAAACATGTTCATTGTGTAAAGCATGATAAATGATTCTCTTAAGTTTTTAAGACAAGTCAAATTTGCGTCAGAGTGACACGGTTTGCAGTTTCCGCATCTTAGCAGTTACGGAAGCTTGGCAGCTGTTCAAGAGTTAACCTGTCTTTCATAACCTATTTATTTACTCATTTCACATCCACGCTTTCATTAAGAGCTGCCGTCATGTACCAGGGGGCGTAGCTCAGATGGTAGAGCGCTCGCTTAGCATGCGAGAGGTACCGGGATCGATACCCGGCGCCTCCATACC
>JAPDSC010142893.1:0-22585 GCA_026290005.1 Latrodectus geometricus
ATATCGTATTTAGAGTATATGTAGATTATGACTTCGAAATACATTAAACTTATATTATTCTGCTGTAAATGCTTAGTGCCTATTTTTCTCTTCATGAACTCAAAAAGTATACATCCCCCCACGTCAGTCATTTCTCATACTTTCATACCATGAGTTTGATTTACTTTGATTCCATGATATCAAAGCGCATTTTCTTCTCCAAATTCTTGATGTTTTTTGACATAAAACAGGAACAGCTTACCTGAATACAAAAACTTCGCAAAATCATTTTGATTTCGGATATTTATCATAAAATATATTTCCTTTGCTTACTGAATTCACAATATAGTAAAAATACTTGTTTCCAAAGAAATTATGACAATAAGAGGCTCTCAGTTTGTTTTTACAAGCAGTTCAGAAAATGTATTTTTATAATACTTTATTTCTATGTGTAAAATTGAAATCATTGGCTCATTTTAATAAAATATCAAAATAAGCATTGGATGCTTTAAAGTTTTAAGATAGAATAGTAAAGTGACTTATACTTTTAGGTTATGATTTCTAGTGATAGGACAACTTCAGAGTAAAGGGTCTTGATTTAATCACTGCCGTTGTATGACAATCAGGTATAGGAAATTTTGTTTATTTCATTGGGTGACTAACTTTTAATGAAAACATTTTATGAAGATAATATGCGACGAATAGATACTTGACTTACAATGAATTAATGGCTTTCAGATGATAGGTTATCCTGAATTACATATCAAAAAGTTATGTATTATATAGAATTTCAAAAACATGAAAAATGTTTTTGATATTCTTCATACAAGTATGTCATGAAATACGATTGATATATATAAATCATATTATTTATACTTTGCCGTGGGCAGCTGTATAATTAGCTTATGCCAAACTGAATCTATTAAAAGTTTGAAAATAACTATTAGTTAAAACTGATTATCAAATAAAATTTCAAATATATTATCATTATATTAGGATTCCAAGACCAACCCGCAGAATACATATAGATATAATACTTTTCATTATTTAATTCCTTAGTGTGTTTTGGCAATTTAAGAGAAAGTAAAAAGTAAAACATTGTATTCATTTAACATCACAAAGGAGGAAATTTTTTAAAATTACTAATCAAATTTATTTAGTTGATATAAATGTCTTTTTGTCAATCGTAGCCTAGTAGTTGGACACCACTTTTCCAGGGTTCAATCAACTACTGTTGAACAACGAGTTATAGAGGAAGTTCATAAATTGTTCCTTTTTACGAACACCCTTTTTATCAAAGAAACTATTTTTTTCAAAAAAGCTTGGACCATTTATTTGTCCATTACATAGTCATATAGCAGTTTTTCAGCTAAAAATTTTGAAATTGCATGTTAAGAATAAATCCATGAATAAGTGATCATTGACTTTGCTCGAAAATATCAAGAATATTATTTATTTATAAGATAACATATTTTTCAAAAAAATAACTCTTACGTATATTTGTCCTACTTAATTTTTGCTTAAGTAAATATGAAATTAATGATTTTTTTATATTCCTTTTCAATTAATAGAATGTTTTAATGCAAGATTTTAAATTAACACATAAGATAACTGTTTTTCTGACTTTCCTGGTATAAATAATTCCTTAGGAAACGTAAAAATATTATAATTGTCTCATACTTTCAAAAACAGCAACATTTTTTAATATGTACTATTTTTATCAGACATTCTATAAAGAAAATTTTATCAAAAACGAAAATTTTATGTAAAATAATTTTATTTAGTTAGCATTATCTTCTTTCTCTTGTTTCTAGTTAAAAAAAGACCCATTAAAGCGGAAAAATATATTTTACAAGAATGTCACATTATAATTGTTAGGACCTATTAATTTTATTTTTTCTTGCACAAATTAAGAAACTTAGGTAGTATTTAAGACTTGTTTTAAAAGTGACATTTAATTAATCTCCTTCCACAAGCTTTCTCTGTCAGGGAATTTAAAAAATGTGTTCTTTTTTTAACATTTCCTGGTGTCTACTATCTGTCGTGGTTAAAATTCACATTGAATAAAAATTGGTTCTTTAAGATATGGTGTGAGTTTCTTACAAATTAACCAGATTTAAAATTTACTTTTAACTATTTTAACATTGAAAATAGACTAAAATACGGTTTGTATTATTTAGGTGGTTACAAAATTTTAAACTAAATTGTAATGCAATTTAGTTTAAAATTTTGTTTTTGTATATTTGTATTTTATATATTTGTTATATTTTTTGTATATTTGTTTTTAAATATTTGTTTTTGTAAAGATGAAATGCTGTTATTATAAATTTAAAAATAAACTTTATTGTCACTTTGAGCATCAATTTGAAGAAATGCAATTCAATTTTTATCGAAACAGAAAAAGTATTACAATTATCTAATATTTAATATCATAATGAAATAATGTAAAAATAAATCAGATCCATTGTATTTATTATCCTTTAAAACAACGAGGAAGTCTTAATCAGAAAATTCATTTTCTAGCTTGCTTGAATAATTTTAAATTTTAAGTCAGACATTTTTTTTGTTTTAATGTTAATACGTTAGTTAAAATATTAATCATAAGTTTAGTTTGTTAACTTGCTATCATTTTCCGCCCAGAGGGTTAATTAGATAAAGACTTACACTTTAAAGTAAACTTCAAATACACTATAGTCATCTACTCTCAAGAACGGATTCAAACCTAAGAACTGTTAAACACAAAGTAAAAGCACTAACAGTTCGGCAGCCATCTTGGGTAAAATATTTCATAAAATATATGAGTAGCTGTTATTGAAATGTAATGAAAATATGACAAACGAATAAAAATACTCTTAATGATCTTATCATTTTATTACCCTTTTCTAATTTTTTTTTTTTTTTTTTTTTTTTTTTTTTTTTAGTTTTTTAAAGTTGTAACGTTATATGGTATTTTATAAGAATTAAAAACGTCTAATTTAAAATTTAGAAAATATTTCATTGCATACTGCAATCATTATTATTTTGGATTATTAATCAAACTAAAATATTTTGCAACAAAATACTTAATTTTTTACTTATAATATTCATCATATTCTTGTGATATAAATACAAAAATTGTTTTCAGAATTACCATTTTTTAATATCCCTTTAACGTCAAAATTCGATAGCTTGAAATATGCTGAAAATAGAAAATGAATCATGTTCAGTTCTGTAGAAATGCATTCTTTCAAAATTTTATGTTATTTTCATATAAGGACTTTTTTTAAGTCATTATATATAGTAAAACATTTTAAAATAAAAATCGATTTTTAAAATGGACTGTAATTGAAGTAGCGGTTTTATTAAAAGCTTTATTTAAATGTTGAATGAAATATTTCCCTTTATATTTAATTATAGCTTGTCAAAACACTATAATAAAATTGTTTTCTATAAACAGTGATTTAATTTTATATTTTTGAAACTATTCATTGACACACGCTTTTAAAGTTACCTATTTTAAAGTTATTAAATATGAATTATGACACACATAATAATTGTTTAAATAATGGAAGTAGTCTTATTGTTTTCTCTTAACTCAAAGTAGAGCTCAGTAATTATTTATTTGAATCTCCATTTCGGGTTACATTTTAAATTGCGAAATAATTTAAAAGTGATGATACAGAAGATAACATTAGAATCCTAAAGTAGTTTAAAGTTTGGTACTGTTATAAATGAGGAAAAATAAGTAATTTGCTCATTAAAACTGTCACGATACTATTTTAACATTAATCACTTTTTAAGACATTTAAGCAAATTATTAGGATTATTTCTTTCAAGTGTGACTAACTATGAACGAAAGCAAAATTGTGCCACATTTGTGAATAATTACGTAAAAAACATTGTAAGTAATTAGAGAATATATAATTATATTAATCAAATATTATAGGCGCTGCATAAAGACTAACATATGACCTATTGTTTAGTAACTTTCAAATTTGATTTAAAAATTCCCCAATAATGAATAAAACTTAAAATGTTCATTCTTAAAATATACTAGAAATTTTAGTTTCGCATTTATAACCAATGTTTGATTTCAAGTTTTTTTTTTTTTTTTTTTTTTTTTTTTTTTTTTTTTTTTTGCTTCAATTATATTTATAATTACTAAAACTCCATACTGTTAGGGAATTCAAACATTTCAATAGCTGACATTAAAATTAAAGTGATAAAAATGCTGTCAATGCAAAAATATTTAAAATAATTAGTATTAGACATTTTGTAATATATACCCGAAAACGTTACTTTAGTGTTCTTGTTATCAAAATTTCATCAACTAATTACTTTAGAAAAAGAATGTAAATTGATTTAGTTTTCAATCTATGATTACACCATGATAAAAAAATAAAAGACATTTATATGAAAGATGTCACTAATACCTTTAAATATTATAACATTATTCTTTCATTATTTATAAAATAAATAAATGTAATTTATTTCTGTATCTATTCACTAGATACAGAAAGTATCTATTTACTAGATACTTCCTTTAAAGTTTTTCTGTCTATGATAACTTAGAACAAAAAATAGAGAAGAATTTTCAATTTGTAGTGAAAAAATACTTTCATATGTTACAATGCTGTTTGCCTATTTCGATTTCTACTAACATATTTCACATCGAAGAATCCATTTAAACCAAAAAAATATTGAAAATGGTTCTAATATTAAATCACTTTTTGAGAGAGTTAGAGATTTCTGCTTATTATTTCAACATAAAAATTTCTAAAAGGCCTCCTAAGTGAATACGTTCTGTCCTTAAATTTATGATTTCCGACAAAAGCCAAACACGTTAACTTGCTTTTTCCAATACGACTATTTATTTTTGTTTAGTCTTTGATCAATACGCTTCACAAAATAAAATACTTTAGCTTATAGTTTATGAAAATTACTTTATTTTTATCTTATGTTTTTCTGTTCTACTTTATTTCTATGAACTATTCTGAAAAGTTATTTTAAAAACTTTTTTGACGTTAAGAAGTTATTCTACAACTATGATTTTGTTATTATTGAGTTTAAAGTAAAATTTAATATTTTTAGCAAAAAAGATTTGAAATTTTATAGTAAAAATTTCATTTTCAGTTTCTTAATACTAACAGTCAAAATTTAATTAAGCAAAATTAAAATTTCTGTAAATTTTTTTTTATAATTTGTTAAAATTTGAAACATAATAACACTTGGGAATTTAAGGTTATGCTGAGATTTTCTATAATCAGTTAAAATCATTATCAAACATCAAAATATTCTTTTTAATTTGTTTAAGTAAAGGGAAACGATGGAAAGATAAATCCCAAATAATCAATATGTGCATTGATAGCTTTTATTAAATGTGGTTCTCTATTTTCTTATCGATAATTCTGCAGTTATTGTTGATAAATGATTAAAGTTAACAGGTATAAATAATTATAAAGGGTTATTTTTATTTGACATTTTTATCCTGTGATTTATGTCATGAAACCGCACTTTTAGTATGTAAAAAATATGTTATCTTTAGAGTCTCTTATTTGAATTTCGGATTCACATACTGAGCTATAAAAAGCAGCACATATTTGTAAATAACACAGATAAATAGCTAATTTTTATCTGAATTTATACGATATTCTTTTTTCTGAAATGATATCTTTACCGTTAGTTTGTTTTTGATTTATCCTCACACATAAGATTTTAATATTTTAACTGAAGATGAAGTGATTTTTAGAAATGTTTTAGAGTAGTTTATTAGTAGTTGATAATATCAGTGCATTGTTATGAGACAAAAGATACTCCTCTATATATTTTCACGTTTTTTTTTTCATCCAAAACAACAAAACTTTATTAAAAATAATCAATTAGTACTATATGTTGATCTTTTAGAAGTAATTATATTCGTGAACAAATATTTCCTAAAAACTATATATATATATATATAATTAATTCTGACTTCTATACAATATATACTATGAGTCATGAGTATTCACTTCTCAGATTACATCTTAATTCATTTATGGGTAATTATCCTTTAAAATCCACTGTAAAATTTTAATTCGTGTTGAACTTACTATTCGTAAAAAGAAACCATATGTTGATAAGCTGGCTGAACTAAATAATAACCGACTATTTAGCACACCACAAAACAATCTCAAAAAATATTTAGTATCGACGAACAAACTGAACTAAGTAATAACTGATTATTCATTATATCCTTTTAAAAGTATTATAATAACATTAAATTAGATATGTTGTTAAGTGCCCACAAGTCAAAAATATAGTAAAGCAAATCTATTGTGCTTTTCTTTAATAGAAATGTTTTTACAGAGAGTGGACAATATACACATGTTCCAAATGGACAAGCTCAAACACTGAGTACTCACACTAGCTGACAAACATGCAAAAATCGAAATGCACCGTCCTTCAAAAAGCGATGAGTTTGATATCGAGTCACACGTCTAGTATTGAGTTATGGTAAGTTTTAATACATTGCAACTAATTGAAATTTGCAGAATTTCTGGGAATTAAATTTGTTTGGATGTCACACACACACTAGTGCTTATAAATTATGCTTATATATTATGATAATTTCACAGCATTATAAGTTTATCTTCATTATAAGATTTTAAATCTTCTATGATTATTTACTGGAATGACAAATTATATCTTCTCATCTATGTTTATTCATGGACATACGAACCATATTTAAAAAACATCTTCAACTTTAATTTCCTTAATTTAATACAAAATATCTAAATAAATCAAAAGAGCTCATTAAATGACAAAATTACTAAATAAAAATGGTAAATAATAATTCACAGACTTTAAGTGTAAGCTGCACTAATATTATACAACTCTTTCTATAGATGAGTTTAATATTGCAACAATAGCTCTTTAGTATTTAGAGTCATTGAAATTAATATAAAAATTATAGTTACAACTAAAAAAAGCAGTACTGAGTCTTTTAATTATTTGTTTAGAAAGAAAACAACTGTTTGAAATTTAAAAATTTAGATAATAAGTAAATAAGTGAACTTTAATAGATCTTCTTTTAAAATACAGTTTCACAAAATATCGCTTAATTTAAGTTAATTACAAAGTAGAATTAATGCACCGCGTAAATCCTAGGGGAGCCCACATTCGTGTAGGCAAACTTAAAAAAAGCGTCAAGGCAGAACAAAATGACAAAATAAGAATTCCGAAAATATTTGAGTTTATCATATATAGTTTATCAAAGTAGGATTACCAAAATTGACGAAATTTATCGCCAATCAAAATTATTCACGCCAAGGATGCGAGCTCTGCTAGGACTCAACCAATCCACCGTTGTCCTCCCAGACAATTTGATATGGAAACAAATTAATATAAATTTATAAGCATTCTTTGTCAACTTTTTAGAACATCTATACACAAATTTTGAAACATAATATTACTTTTTAGATACAAAGTCATTATTTATGTTAAATAAGCTGTTCACTTAACATGTAATGAATACTTTCAAAAATATAATTGGAAAGAAAATAACAGGTATATTGAAACATCAAACTATAAAAACACCATTAGCTAAAATCCAAAAATACATAACCTATCGTCTAAAAGAAAGCATCAAGTCCTCTTATCTTTTCTAATTCACAAAGTGCTTCGGAATACTCAAAAAAATAGCTCCAATTTAGTAATAAAGTCAATTACGTCTAAATAAGTGCTATTTATCTGGGCTATGCTTATCGAAAATTACTTGAACTGCATATTAATACCTATGAATCGTAATCAAATAAGACAAAATAACATTATGGCGCTCCCCAACTTGATTAAGCACTCTTCTTAAGTCTTGTCATTCTAGATATTTTTTTGGCAGCGAACTTTAAATGTTACCTTCAAATGTTTTCTTAATAACTTCTTTTCACTTTGATATTTCCTAATGAATGTGCAATTCATGGTCCATTAAAAAGAGAGCCACATGGAATACAAATCGTATTGTTATTATTTTAAAAGCTGTTAAAAATGTATATATTTACTTTGCTGATATATACCTTAGAACTAGATAAAATTTGATAAGTACTAAATAATAATAATAATAATTAAGGGTATATATTAAGTATTACTTAATTAAACTGTCATATCATGTCTTTATCAGAGATTAATTTTGTTTCATTTGAACTTCAATGTACCATATGGTATGTTTTCATGTTATTAAATTAATATGTTTCAGCAAATCAATAACCAAATATTGGGACTAATTGTACATTTGTCCCAATACTAAAAATTATATTAAATATTATCCATAGCATAAAATATGATATAAAATATAAGAGAACTTCTATTTTGAATATACCGAATATGTCTTGAATTTTAAAACATGTACATTGATTAATTCAATTTTGATTCCCCGCGCTCATACTGCACTTTTGAACGTGTTTTAGTCTTAACTAAAATATTTTAGGATTTTTTACTACTTATCTAAATATGTTAGAACTCATTTAACTGAAATCAGTTTGACGAACTGACTAAAATACTTATCAGTTGATTTAGTTCCATCATACTGCCTACTGTTGTTATTACTAAAATGCTTTCTGATCATTTCAGTTGTCATGTTTGATAACATTGATTTTGGTCTAGAAATGTTGAAAATGCACTCAATCATAAGATATTGCAAGGCACACTTATAAGTTACAATATCAATAAAGAATAGTCTTAAAATCGAAAGCAATCTTTCTTTTATAACTTTCATTGCTGAAGTAGAACAAAAACTGTTTTCCTTCTCTTGCTTCCAATACGGCACTTAAATTATATTAAATATAACTATAAATTGAGCAGCCCAACCTGTCTAGTGGTTAACGTATCTGACAATGGATGGGGAGGACCTGGGTTCGAATCCCAGCTCGGGCATGGACGCACTATCTCTTTCTATCTCTCTGTGTTTCTTGTCCTTTCCTCAGATAATGGAAGAATGTGGCCCGCCCTATAAATAGGGTTGTGGCGTGGGCGATGCTACTCGTACCTCTGTGACTTGATTCACAGGTACCCACCGGGTAACGATAAAATGAGTAGCAGTTTCCGGCCTTGTTGCGGCTAATATACTTACTTGCTTAAGGGTGCCCTCCATTAGAAATAACTTTAAATTGACTTGAAGCGTACAGTGCGAATGGGATAATTATTTGTACTTAAAATTTTCACTTTTCCAGCCTCATCTAATTTTCTGTTCCTTCCAAATAGCAGCAAGACTACGCTGAAAATTACAAAGTATATATATTAATTTAAACATTGCACTTTTAAGATTAAGTTTCTTATTCATAAAAGTGAGAAATAGGATTTTAGTAAAACATACATATGTTATATTTCGAAATTCAAAGTGGGATGAAGAAATTTTGGTAGAAAATTTATTCACAACTATTGAATTTAAACATGCTTTTTATTTTAAAATTATTTTGAATTACATTTATAAATAAAATGTCAATTCAAAATTAACATCATGTAATTTTGAATTGACATTTTATTTATATAAAATTAACAGCATGTAATTTTCCAAAAATAGTTTACACTATTTTAAGATTTTTGTCTTCTTTCCTGATCCTGATTTTATTAATTTCGGAAAAATAAAATTAGTTAAATTTTCAAGTTTCCAGTATATTTATTAGTAGTGTATACTGCTGACATAAGTTACAAGCTGAGTTAAAAATGTAATAATTCTCTCATGGATTAATACATAGTATTTTTATATCTTAAAAAGAAGATCTTGACTTTAATAATAATATAAATATAGATAATGAATGTTTATATTTTAAATTGCTATAATTTTTTAAAAATTAAAACCTATTTCTTAAATGGTTGTTGTGATAACTTTTCTTCTGAGAGAATTGCAGTTTTTGCAATGAATTGATTTTCGTTATTATTTCAAGTATGTTAACGTTTATTCGACTTTAATTTTTTTCTAAGTTATGATTATAGAAGTTATTTAATACATTAAAATATTAGCAGAAGAAAATGTATAAAAGTATTCAAGATATATAATGTAAAAATTTTTAAAAACGTGTTGAATGGATACATAAGTAAGCCCAAGGGTATTACAGTTTTTTTTCTTTCTTTAAAGAGTGCACGTTTTTTAAATATAAATTGCGACTTTATTTTGCTGAAGTGTATGCTTATTAGGTATTCAAAGTAAAACTGAATTTTTAACCATATTGGACTGAACTAATTCAATAGATTATATTATTGCTTGATTTTTTTCTTTTTAAACTCTAAGCCTAATCTATTCAGTTTCTTTTGCTTCCCAAATCATTGCAACAACTAGTAAGCATTCCCATTCATTAAAATTTTAAATTCATTTCTCTAAAATTTTCAAAGTAATTTTCTTAGATTTGTTACAGAATCTTAAAACTTTTATTCTTGAAATCTTTTAGTGAATTTACTTTTTATGAATGTAAAGTTCAACGTAGTTTTTTTAATGAATCATACTCCCATCTTCAATTCTCACTTTCATTCTGAAACATATTAACATATCTGTACATTTACATGTGTCATCAGCAGCATTATTCATAAGCAAGACTTTACAAAATATCTTACATTGAGTCCTAACTCCAAACAAATTCACGAAATATAAATTTCAGTTTTTAATATTCAATGACTTACTATGCTAATTATTATTGCTGAAATATTATACTTCAGGTTAGAATTTGTAGAGGTAAAATTTATCTTATTACTAATTTGATTGGAAATATTTTAACTTTAAAATATTAATAGTTCTATATATAGTATGTTCTTTAGAATCCATTTTTAAAACTGATAATTTTTCCAGTTTCTTTAATAGTAATATTCACTTCTTAATGAGAAACGTTTACATACGTTATTTTTAACTTTTCAATAATGGATCTTAGATATTTTTATTTGAAGGATCAAAATTGTTTGATTTGATTCATGATTTATAAGATTATTATAAAATAGAATTTATGAAAATTTTGAACTCATTATGAAGTACATTTAATTCATTTGTCCCATTTTTTGACATCACTAAATATAAATTTTAATGTACTTTTAATATTTTTTATATTAGTAAATAGAATTCACGCAGTTGTCCAATTTTCTCTAAATATAGAAACAAACTTAACAATTTATATTTGTTTAGTTTTTTAACTAATTATTCATATAAATATCATTATAAGGAGTCCATTAATACTTATATTTTTTGTTATCCAAAAAGTCAATAAATATAAACCCTATATCATATTTATTATATTTTTATAAAGATAAGTGATAGTTTTATCGAATTTTTATTAAATTTCAATCCATGGTTGATTTTTTAGAAACAAATCTAAGTAAAAAGTAAGAAAGTATTTAATAAAGTTTATTCTGAATCATGTATATTTCTTAATGTCCAATCATTAATGTCCAATCAAATGTTATACAATACACATTTTTAAATTTATGAAATAAATATTGATATTCGAATACATTCTCAAAGCCTATAAGTTTTCGTTAGATTTATCGTATAATTAAACAATTGGATTATGATTTACTTCAAGTATTGTATAATTAAAATTAAAAACATGAAAGTAAACAAAAATATGTACGTAGGGAAGGTATTGTATGCAAATCAATGTAAGAGATTTGTATCAAACATTGTTCTTAACTCTTTTTATCATATTTCATAAGCAATTAAGAATAATTTTTATAACTTAGATATATCTTGGTGTGAAATTTGCTTAAAATTATTTCCCAAATAGTATTTGAACAAATACAACTTCTTTAAATGAATACATAAGTGCATAATGGATTAAATGTTACGACGACTTGATTATAAATGAGTTGATGTAATTTTAAGGTAAAGCTTAGATTTTTTTAAATAAAATGTTCTAAATTGACAGATGGAACTGAATAACGGGAAAAACATTTAACCTTTATGCATCTATATAAAATCTTTCATCCTTTCAAATAAATACTTTCCAACATCTATAAAGGAAATCTTTAAAAAAGAGCAGTACCTTGTAGTTTTCAATAAACTAATTTCTTTATTTTACTCCCTTTTAACAATAAAAGATAAGATATACATTGAATACTCGTAATGACAACTATATATAATATAAATGACTACTAAACATAATAAATTTTTATTTAAAATAAATTTTATTTATACTTTTTGTAACTATTTTTAATTCAATATTCAAATACTCTTCTAGAATCTTTCTTAAGGGATGAAATTTTTAAATTGATGTAACTGATATCACATGTTGATGATATTCTTTGTCGCATATCACGATATTACATTTTGATCTAATAAACATATAGTATTCATAAAATAATGATTAAAATCGAAAATATATTAATAATATAATGCTTAAATATAATCTCACATATCATATCTCTAAGTATAAAGTTATATGCATGATAGTTTAAAGAAATAATATTTCTTTAAGCAAACATTTTGGTCAAAAATGATATAATTTTGTATTTTCCATTTATTTCATAAAATTTCAGTTTTTTTAACTATAAAATTACAATTAAAAAATATAATTTTAATTTTAGCATTCTCTTCATGTCCAGATAAACAATGTTTTATTATTTTGAATTCTATCTAGACAAATCAAACAATCTACCTGTAAAAGTTTAGAAGAATATGTTAAATGTATGTTAAAGTAAGGATTTCATAAATGTAATTTTAGAAAATTTCTTTTTTCTAAATATATTAAATGTATGACTTTGAAGAAAAGGAAAGAAATTAAATTAAACACATATTTTTTAAATTTTTGATTGGTCTTTTAAATACATTATAAGCATTCTTATATGCTTATTATATAATTTAAAAAGTAAGACCAGATAAATTCTTGAAATTTAAAATGCATTGATTTTCTTGTCTTTAGTGTAAACTGATTTAGTTACATTCAGAAATAATTATGACTTTATTAAATAAATTTTATGAGAACAATTATTCAAATTTAAGATTTCTGTGAAAATATATTTTCCATATATGAATTATTTGTTTTTTGTAACAAAATTTTTTATTTAAATAATATGAATTAATTACCTAATAAATATTATTTATAATCAAATAATTATCATATCTCTTTATTCTGGTAATCTTAGTCTTTTTAAACTATATTTTTATCGAATTTAAAAAAAACAGTTAATTTGTTTAAAAAAAATCAATATTTCTGCAAATGTTTAGCAATATATAGTGTTACAAAAGTACCAGTAATTGCAATATTCCTCAGAGAAATACAAATCTCTAAATAAACTTATCAGTAATTTATTTTAAAACTTTTCGGAATTTATTTATGAATATTTACGGAATTTAATTTGGTATTTCGGTAACTTATTTCTCGTTCCAAAACCACAGAAGGGAATTAAACTAATACATACCATAAATCATTAAATGAAACTCTGTGGATCTTTTATATTGTGTTTCTATATCATTCATTGTTGTACAAAGGACACAGCCTTTCAATTAGAGGAGAGAGTGGTTTTCTCATTACGAAGTTTGAGTTAAACTTATTCTGACTGCAGACAGCATACACGTAATGACTCTTAAACGAATGGATATTCCTTTTCATCTGATGTTTCTAATTACTTTTACAAAACTAAATATAATGCCAAAATTATTATAATACAACAACATACTTATAATCCTTTGCCGAAGAGTTTAAAATATTTTAAAACTTTATACGAATGCTTTATTCAGTGATTGGAATAAACTTTTAAAAAAATATTACAAAGCGAATTATAAAATTATTTACATACTTCAAATTTTACAAATTTTAATCAAAATTGCAAGAAAAATTATATATAAATAGTTACAGAAAAGATAGTTTCATCATTTAAAAATTTATTAAAAGTTTTAAGGAATACCAAAATAAATATTACATTTTCCAGAAAAGAAATCTTAAACTTCGTCTTTAATAAACAGCAGCAATGTATAAATATAAAAAATGTAAATAACAGAAAAAATGTAATACTATATTTCAATGTAAGGGATTATATGTTGTAGATATTTAAAAAAAATATAAATGTTGTATTGTTAAAATGAAATGTTTCCTGCTGTTAATATTAGTTTTCGGTTTAAAAAAAAAACGTTTTACACAAATTCTTATATTTTTCAGCATTTTTGTACTTAACTCTTTTAATATATGCTAGAAGCACAAACTCAACTTGCATAAACTAGATTTAAATTAACTATCGATTGGAAAAACTTTAATACAAAACTTATTATTGCATATGTAAATGGCTGAATTTTTTTGTGATTAATTAATTTTGTTACAGTGATTAGAAGAGAAAAATTTCTTATATTTATATTAAACTGAAAATGTATTAGTAGTACATGAAACTACTAATACACTTAATGACTTTAATATTCATCATTTTTAATGTCTTAAAACGTATTTGATAAAATCATTATTTGAATGTTAAATTTTAAATAATACGAGAAAGTAAGATAATTTCAATTAACCGAAGAATAGTTACAGTTATTTTTAATCATTTTAGTTTTAAACATTAATTAAGATTGTTGCATTTTTATGTAATTTAAAAGTATTAAACACATTATAATAAACTATTAGAATATTAAAATAAATTTATAAATACGCGTGTAAAATTTAAATTACTATTTTTTAAAAGACACAAATTAACTTTGAAAGATTAGTTTATATATATATATATATATATATATATATAGAAAATACTAATCATATATTTTAATTTTATACCCATTAATAATAAACAATGATAAAGTTATATTGCTGATATAAATTTTCATTCACAATTTTATTAACATATATATCATTGTATAGTTTACAACAGTGTTTTGGTGTTCTTATTGTGTAACAGATTTAAAAAAATTATATGAACAATTTGAAATTTTGTAGTTTTAGTTGAAAAACAACTGGCATAAGTATGAAGAATAATAATATTTGATATAATAGATCAAAGTAATAATAGAATAAAGTAAAGTATAATAATATTTGATAGAAAGAAAGATAAAAAATTAAACCAACATTATCGATTTTTAAGCTTATGTATATTACAGTATTTAAAAAATTAATATAACACTGCGACAAATATTTCCTCTTAAAAAACAGTAAAATTTACCTAAACTCAAACTATATGAAAACAAATTAATGATGTATTTTATATGTAATTATTGTTATTTATTAAAAAAATTATGGAATTGTCATTTTTTCAAAAAATAAATTTTTTTATTTTACTATTCTATATACTATACTTTTCTTTTCGTTATATCAGATCTTCCGTACAATAATTTGCAATGTCAACAAAAATTAATTGTTTTCTGTAAACTGTATAAATCTCTTTTATTATTTTCTAAAATTATATAAGCATGCTGTCTCTGCTTGCGAATACATGTAACATTCCTTCTTAAGGACATTTCAATTTTTTTCGTTTAATGACTTGCTATTTTTATGGATTTATAACGTTCATTGTTTAATGAGTGATTTGAAAGAATACAAAAATAAGAACAAGAAATGTTAAAAAAAATTTTGTTTACTTAATATTCTATTCAAATATAAGTTAACATTAAGAAAATTAACTTTAAATGCTGTAGTTCATTGATTTTCAAGATGCATTTCTAAATTTTCGATCAATTAAAAAGAATAATTTATAATGAAGAAGTTCTAAATTAAGTTCAAATGGAAAGCCAAAAATATAGGTAGATTTTAAAAATAATGAAAAAAATTATGATTCCACTGATTCAGTATCAAAGAGGAATGTACAAGAATTAAATTTGATTTTATAAAAATTATGTATTTTGAAGTAATTTTATATAAAAATAATTGAATTACTACCATAAAAACATATTACTTTTTCCAATATTTTCCTAACATTTTTTAAATGAAGTAGTGTAGAGTTATTAATTTAAATAAAATCTAATAATTAAAAGGATATTTTTAATAAACAAAATTGACTTAAAGAGGAAACATTTTTCGCAGATTCTTGAAATTTTCTGGGCCGCTGAGTCGGTTAAGAACGTTTAGAAATTTAAAAGTAAATTATGTAATTACATTTCAATACCATAAATTAAAATTACTATTTGTTAACAAACCAAATACTAATTAATCTTTTTTAAATATATATTATGAAATGTGTCTGTAATTTTCATGACTTTATTATTTAATTTTAAAAGTTTATTTAATTACTTCATATTTACAATTTAAATAATTTGTAAATTGCGTTTATGATTATCTGCAACTATTGGGTTATTGAATTTGTTATTCATTTATATTATATACATTATTTAAATAAGATGTCACAAAATAATGTATGTTATTAAATATATTTTATGGAAACTAATAATATTTAATTTCAATATTGGTTTAGCAAATCTTAGAGCTCTCTCATAGTAAAATGCTTTAGAAACAATTACAATGGATAAAAAAGGGATTTATGAATGAATCGAGATTTATAAATTTTCATTAAAAACTATATAAAAATATCTTCATAAAGGTTAGTAGTAATTTATAATAAAAATTATAAAGTAAGTTTAGTTATAAATTATAAAATAGACAAATAATTGTGAATTATTTTATCTTGTTTATATACTGCTCATATTCACTAGTTTTAAACTTTATTATTTCATAAGATTATATTGATAAATTATTAATATATTGAATATTTGATAGAATACATATATTGGTCTGTTTATGAAATGGTTGCAACGAATATAAATAGTTAGAACAAAACAAAACGATTTAAGTTGAATTAATTAAAAACTTAAGGTATTTTGACAAAACTAAATGAAGTTGTAAAAGCAAGAATTATCTCATATTGATATGATATCGAAGCAACTGATAATAGCGAAAATGAAAAAAAATTAATTTCGGTTTTTAATTTTCCTACATACCTTACATGGTGAAAATGCTATTTAACTATAATGAAATTTAATGAGAAAAAATCAGCTTATAGTTATTTGCCCTACAAAAGAGGGCATAAACTAAAGAATTCAAAATAAAACATTAAATTAATATGCATCAGTGTAAAATATGCAAATTAACATGCATCAGTGTATTTCAATGAAATATAAGCAAGCATTTTAATTACTGAAACTATTATATACAAACAAAAATATAGCGTATTAAAAATATTAAAGTATTAAAACACATATAATAAAACAAAATATTCATAGTTTTTTTAGTAATATGTTTCATGATCTAGAATTCAAAAATAAGGTAATAAAATTTCTCATAGAGTTTTAAAAATCAGAACACGATTTTAAGAATTTGAAGTTTATCCATGCCTGTAATGTCATAAAATAGAACACAGGCTCATATGAAGAACATAAAATTAAAATATGCATTATTAGATTATTCACTTTATCACTCATAAAATATTTTGCAAAAGTGTAACTATATTTCAAATATTTTATTGAGAACAAACTTGAAAGCAAATTTAGAAGAATATCAAGTGATAAGACCTTGATTTATTTTATTTTCTTGCAATAAAATTACAATATGGAATAATCTATGAGAATTGATTTTAAAATAAAGCTGACACATGTAGACAAATCAGGCACATAAAACTGATACTTGTATAAATCTTCAAATAAAATGAACATCGTTTTTCAATTTTACAAATATTTCATTTTAGAATAATAAAAATTGTAACAATTGGAGGTCCATTTACGTGAATGAGACACTTTTTTTAAGATTTATGAGGAGTTTGGATCTACAAATTGAAAGTAATTCTTAAGCATTCACGTTAAAAATAAAGTAGATATGGATTTTTTTATGATTGTGTTTAGATTTATTATATTTTTTGCTCTTCTATTAGTCTTAAGTAATCATAAATAAGCTTACTTAAAGCTAAAATAAAGTAAGGCTTTAATCTAACAAAATTAGGGAGACCATGAAAATCCCTTCCCTAAACAAGTGTCCTGTATGTCCCCTATTTACTTTCGGTATTTAACTTATTGATTTTACCGGCAAAAGATCAGGGATGAAAGTGAAATAATTTCTAAATAAGTAGTTTTGGGGTAAATTTCAATTTGAGAAAACACTAACGTTTATATCATATACAGACATCCGTTTGAATTTATTCGACAACAACAAATACTTAAATGTTCAAAATTTTGCAGACCATGTTTAGGAACTGTTTGATTTGATTAAGTAGTTATATAATGTCATTGTTTTCATTTATTACTTGATATAATTTCAAATTAGATGTTCTGTATTAAATATTCATTTCATAATTATAGACTACCAATTTATAATCGTGTTAAATACCCAGAAGAAAATACATCGGATATGCTGACTAAAAAATTATTGAAATGGTAAACAGTATAAATATTAACTGAGAAACAGCTGTTTCGTTAGAATGTGAAGAAAATAAAAAAAGTATAAACATAGACACATGTCATATACGTTACGAAAGAATTCTGAAAAAAAAATGTTATGGATTTGCTAACATGTTTGTTGAGCAATAATTTTATTGAACTTAAGTTTTGAAAAATAATGATTGCATTTCTCTTGACTTTTAAAATAATTTATGTTACTTAATTTTAAGGATATTTTATTATTAAATATTAATGCTGCATAAGTGACTTCTTAAAGATACTTTAATGTATTTTTGAAAAATTGCTCATATATTTTTATAGAAATGTCTGACTGAATTAATGAAAAATGTGTTAGTAATTGCAACAACAAAATTTTAAGGATAAACAAGAAGAAAATACTTTAAATAAATTATGGAAGAATTTTGTGAATTATGTTTTTTTATATTGTAAGCGACGTGAGACAGAAATTTAGAAACAAAACAATAAATTCTGCTGAATGAGACAAAAAAGTTTACCAATTTACAAGTTGAGTATATTTTCAATGACAAAGAAAATATTCTAATTCTTATGTTGCATATACAGAATATAAGAAAACAATTTTGCAATAAAAGGAAAACTTAGGTTTTGCATACTGTTAATCTAAATTCAGTATTTAAGCTTTTTGCATAAAATTCAAAATGTGTAGATAAAAGCTATTATTTTAGAAGCAAAAAAAGAAAAAATGGTACTCAGACAGTATTAATCAGAAAAATATCTAACTATGATTTATTATCGAAAACAGTATTTGAGACTGCCTAATTTTTCGCATTTTATAATTTAATAAATTTGAAGTAATTTTATAGTCAGTTACTTGTTTTCATTTTATTGGCAAAATTTATAACAAACATTTGAACACTAGGAATTAAAGCTTATTTTTTCCCCAGCAATTCTCTCAAACCTAAGTTATTTATAAACCTGTTCAATAACAATTAATTCAATAATGCCCCCACGATCACATCCACTTCTGAGTTCATTCCTTTTAAATCCAATTTATAAAGTTTAAGGAGTACAATCTTATGAAAGATAAGTTTTCAGTTGTAACATAAATAAAGAATTATCATGCAAATTAAAGTAATACCTTAAAGTCTTTGAAAAGAGTAACAGAAAATATCTTTAGTATATGAATATATTACTGCAGATTTTAATAAAATCTTAGTTTGATGTACTGAACATTGAAAATATACAAATGACGATGTGTATGAAAGTGTCTCTATAAATTTTCTCAAAATAAATGCTGTATCTGTTGATGTTGTCAGTGGAAGAAAAATATTTAAATAGTAAATACCCTTCTTGGTGACAAACTTTGTCAGGTTTGAAGCTTGAAGACTGTATCAGATGAAAATCTGTGGTGTTAAGAGAAACATGACGACAATAGCCTTGTATCTTAAAATATGTTCTGAAGTTAGTTGAGTTGGTGGACTATTTTTACAATTTACATAAAAGATTTAGTTTTGAATTATTTGCATGAGAAATCCTCATTCCTTTAAAAAGTTTGCACGAAATATTTCTATTCTGGTTGAAACACTTCCACAGTAAATATTCTGTGAATAATAATGATATCTAATTTACTATCATTTAAACTGCAATTGGCTTTTCAATTTTTGTCATGTATTTACATTATATGAGAAGAAAAATAATAGGTCATATTTTAATGTGGTGTTTCTAAAATAATTTGACAACATTGTTTGAATTTAGTTTTCAACTTTATATTTTCCTTTTTTAAGAATAACAGCAACAGTGCATATTTATAGCTTATATGCACATATGCACTTGCTCATCCAACTATTCCTTAAATATACCTTTTGAATGAAGTTTTCGACAAGGTTCTTTATTTCATTATAATAGTAAAAATATATATTCTAATTTTGAATGCATACATTTATATATTAATTATTAAATTAATTTGTAACCACACACACTCATACATTTCCATTACTTATTGCAAACAATTTAAAGAAAGAAATTCAGGTGTCAATCTAATAACTATGGCGCAAATGAAATTTAAGAGGCTCTTATCAAAAAACAAGCAACATAATACAAATGAAAATGTTTAGAGTAGTGGTTTACAATTCCACTGTTTATCAGTACAATTCTCATCCTAAAAATGATATCTGTAGTGGTTGGGGATATATTTCAAAGTGTAATTTTTCGTCAAACAGCCCTTGTATATAAATGAACCCATGAATGGAAAACAACCAAAGGAATTATCTGTCATACTCTTCATGTTAAAAATACCAACCTTTCAAATTATAATTTAAATCACGAGAAATTAATAACTATTTCTCATTAGAATGTATATTTAAAATATTAGCCTGATTCTATTTGAGATTATCATTGTGCAAAGCTTTGGATATAATCTGGCACTTACTTGATAAATTAAGATTTTGCAATAGCTAAAATGATAGCAGATTTGTTAACATTTCGTCTATTAATTCCAAAGTTTATGGGGTTGATTCTCATCAAGAACTTGATATTTTCAATTATTTAAAATCACTCTTTTAGCTTGCAAAATATTTTCAAAGTTATGTACTTTAGACTTCAACAAATTCGTGTTAAAAAAGAGGCAAAGTAAAACAAAATTTAGAAATAATCTTATTTTGTATTATGTCACTATGATCCTTTGACAGTGTGCAATTTATTTCATTCAATGTAAAATGTCTTCATATAATGATTATTATTTAAAGAATCCGAATATATAATTCAAAATACATTTAAATATAGTAAAAATTAAAAAAAAATACTCTCTAATATACACGGCTTAAACCTTAATTCATCCTATCACTTGAAACAGCTGAGATGTTATTTCACATCAAAAGAATCACCCAAATCTTGCTTATATAAATCATTATCTAATTTCCCCAATTACCTAATATATGATAGATCTGATGGAAACTGGTAATCGATCAAAAGTACTCTGTAACAATATATAATTAGGCATTTGAAAGTCAATAAGGCAATTATTTACTGAACTATTAACTTAAAGTGTAATGATTAACATTATGTAATGTTTCGTGAATTCATCACAGGATAGATAAATTATATAATTCACTTTTATCAACTGATTCTGATACTTCAATCTCATAGTCTGTCAATTAAGGTTGAATCACGAAGACAGTTTAACAAAGGATTATAAATGCATTGAAAATAAATCCTATAAATGTAAAACATATTTGTTATTAACGAAAATTATGAATTATATTCTCTGAAAATGTTTTGAAATAACATATATCTAATTATAACAAATAAAAAAATTCCCTATTGATTATATATAAAATGGTATATTTATCTTTATATGTGATAAATATAAAAATAAATTGTTCGAATTATTTATTAATTAAAACTGGATTATTTTATAAAAGTTTATTTAATATATGAAATATAACACATCACAAAACAACTTTAAATTATTTAATAAAAATAATATAGAACTACAGTTAAATTAAATTGTAAAAAGAAAACAAGCGAGTGAATTCAACTTTCAAAAGAAAAAGTTTAAAGCAACTTTATCGCAAAAATAAACAAGTTAGTTAAAACTTGTAGAAAAGTACATTAATTTTTAACTATAAACTATATACATTTCTACTTGTAATAAGAAATCGGAATATTTTAATAGCAATAGCCAAATTTAAGGTCTAAAAAATAATTTAATTTTGAAATTTAACTTTTTATAATTTCCTCAATGAAAGAAATTAAATAAGCATTTTTATTTTAATTGTTTTATGCTACTGGCATTCCATTTAAAATGTTTCCTAATGATCTTGTTTACTACGAAATGGCTTAAAAATTAGGATATGTCAAACAAAATGATGTTCAAATATTATTTTACGATAGGAAGAAAGTGATAATGGAAAAGTTGATTGAAAATATATCAACTATAGAATATGATTGAACTTATCATAGCCTAGTAGTAAGGAAGCTTTACTCGGAAAATAACATCTTAGGTTCGATTCCCACTAATAATGAAATGCGAAAAATTTATGTCGCGTTTGTGCCTCTAGAATGTACAACTGTCATGGTTAGTCATTTTACTCTAATAATTTTATTGTTAAACATAAGAAAGTTTCACTCTCTATAAAATATCAACCCGGAGATAATTTACGTGGTTGATATTAAAATGACTTAGGGCAGCGGTTAGCCGTTAGTCTAACACTACGTAATATCAGAAATAAAATGAGTTTTTATTGTGACTAGCTTGATATAGAACGGGCTGATTTATGGACTCACACACATCAAGGTCAGAATGAAGGAAATCAAATTACACACACACACACACACACACACACACACACACACACACACACA
>JAPDSC010142894.1:0-11068 GCA_026290005.1 Latrodectus geometricus
TGTATGTATGTATGTATGTATGTACATAAGATTAATTAATCATATAATGAATTTTTCATTAAATAGTTCTATCTAATTTAGTTGCAGAAATTATTATAAAGTGAAATAATGGGTTGTTTAAAATGTCTAACAACAAAGTTAATTAATATCTAGTTTAGAAAATGCGATATATGTGCAGTTAGTTAATTTAAGGAATTAAATATTTAATCCACTTTAAGCAGTGTATCTAAAATACGATGTGAAAAAATGTATGCATCAAATTTTTTAATTATTTTAAATTGAAACGTGTAGGAAAAACAATATTGAAATTACTTTTGAGAGAATATGCAAAAAATTCTGAACATACATTGGTATATTTCGAATTAACATTGATACAGTTTTTCACTTACAAAGAAGTTTTTCTTTGTCTTGAGAAAACTAACATGACAGTCACTTGCTGCATTTTTGTAAAATTATTAATTCAAAGATGTTTTTATAATTAAAGTAAGTACTCTTTCAAATTATAATAAGCTTCACATTACAATACTCAAATTATAATAAGCTTCACATTACAATTATATAGAGAAATTAAAATAAGTAAAATAGTTGTTTCGTCTATAGTTAATGAAAGGATTGATAATCAAATGACGTTTTTGTTAAATGTTTAATAACCTTTCGAAAAAAATTTATTTGTGTAACAAGATCTTTATATTCAAGGAAAAATTTCCAAGTGTAAAAAACTCAGTTTCCTTTTTTAACTAAAGTAAAATAACTTAATTTTATTGACTCATAATTTCTTGTATTACTATATTCAGTTGTTTTCCGAAAGTATTTGAAAATTCCAAATTAATATGCAGTATTTTTAGAATAATGTTTTTTAAAGTAAAGCAGGTAAATTTGTGTGCACAAATGAATGCTTCACAACTTCAAAACATTTTAATTTAAAAACAAGTTGCTAAAATTTTTAGAAATAATTTGTTTGAAATTTTGGAAGTAAGAAAATTTTATTATTGTTTTTAAGAAAATTTAAATCATCAGTATTTCTTGAATTTCATGCTTATATAGTTGATATTCTTTGAAATTTTAGTTATTAAATATGATAAGGGAACTTAAAATGTTAGATTCCGAT
This sequence comes from Latrodectus geometricus, assembly GCA_026290005.1. NCBI lineage: Eukaryota > Metazoa > Arthropoda > Arachnida > Araneae > Theridiidae > Latrodectus > Latrodectus geometricus. Next base: position 1,109 of record JAPDSC010142894.1, read on the forward strand.
GTTTTATGTTTATCATGACATATTTTTAACTCTTTAATGTGCATACATATTTTACAAATATTTACATTAAAAAATTTATTTCAGATACTAATGGGTAGAAATTGAATAATTTTTGAATGGGAAAATATATAGGTACTATTAATATTCAAGTAATAATAATTGCATGTTATATTAATCTGTAAAATTGATAATTTTCGTATGGATTAATGTATGTGAGGGTCATTAATATTAAGATAATTATGTTTTAAATGATATTATGCAGATTCAGTTTTATTTAATTTATTAGTAGTTAATATCTATTTATAAGTAGCATATCTATTTATAAGTAGTATTTTTATTAGCCAATTTTAATATATTTCTGAAACTTATATTCAACACCTTGTATGAATAATATTCTTTAATACTATTTTTCTGATATTTTTTTTAATTTTTAATAGTAAATCTTTTGTTTTCGTGATAATTAGATATCTAACTTAAAAAACATTCACGATCTTTCTTATGATTTTGAATGTTATGAATAACTTTTTGATCATTCATGCATTTTTTTAGGTTTTACAGTTTTCAGTTTAGTTTAAAAATTCTTATACATTACTAAATCTTAGTTTAAAGTAATGATTCTTAACTATTGCGTCGTGGCATATTTGTGTGCCACTTACTTTTTAAAGTGTGTATAGTAAAAATTGTAATGCTTTTTTACTTCGAGTAAAGTTTGCCTTAATTCAAAAATGTGCACTCTAAAAGAAAATTTGTTTTTATAGTTAAGTACCATATTTCTTACAGTTAAAAACTGTTTTTATCTTCAATAATTGTTATCTTTCATAAAGAGAAATATTTGTCTTACGTGCAGAGATTTCAAGTGCTCCCAATATCTACAATTATAATTTTCTACATCTTATTTGTGTGAATTCGGATTTTAAGTATCAACCAGCATTAAAAATGAAAAAAAAAATTAGGTTTAATAAATATAGAAGATGATATGATATTAGCATTCTCATTTTTATAACCAAATGTAAATGAATTTATCAAAAAACATTAAGTTCAAATTTCTCATTAAAAGTATCCTTATTATTCCATTGTAATTAATCCCTTAATAAACGTACTGTTGTTTTTGTAGTACATATTATATTATTTTATTTTACATTTAAAATTAATTTCATAAACTATTTTACACGGTGCATAAAAAGTAAGTAAACAACTAATAAACTTTTTTTTCTTTGTGCGCCACCAAACTTTGAAGTTATTAAAAGTACGCCTAGACAAAAAAAAAAAAAAAAAAAAAAAAAAAAAAGTTGACGACCACAGCCTTACAGATTTAATAAAAGTTGATTGAAATTTTATAGGTCTTGAGAAATACAAATTTAACTAGTTATTTTCATCTCAAATTAAATAATTATAGAAAAATGTATGCCATGTATTCTCATAGAAACTTATAGAGAAAGCAGTCAAATCCAATTTAATAGAAAAGTTCTTTATTTTTCAGAAGTAGAAAATTAAAAGTCAATTTGAATAAAAGTTAAAATTTCAAAATTTGTTAATTTTGAATAATCTTTCATAAGATAGTCAAAAATTCATCAAATCAACATCGTTATAGATCTTTCATCATCGACCTAGAAAAAAGAAAACAGTTTATTAATTTTCAGCGTTTCAACACATCAAGAAGTTTTCAATGAAATAAATTTAAATTTTTAAGTTTCTCATTCTTAATTTTTTTTTATTTTCATGTGTTTAAAGTAAATATTTTTACAAATATATCCCTGTTATTTATGTTATCATTCAAGGAATTCAAAATTCTTATTTGAATACTAACTTAATTTTTCTCTAATTTGGGCTTAATTAGTAATCTTTCATTTTAGAAAACTTTGTTTATAATTTATATTTATTCATTTTGACACAATTTTAATAATAATTTTTATTAATAATTTTTTAATGAAACTTTTGAAATAATAATGAATACATTTATTTAAAAATTATATGCAGTCAACTTAGGTTTTCCCCTTCAATTAATTTATACAATGGCTTTGTTAAAACATTTTCTCCATTTTTTTAAGTAACTAAAACGGTTGTTGAGATTAAGGTAACTTGTGTGTTTTTGATGAAATGCTATTAAACCACAAAATGTAGTTATTTTTTTATTCGAAAGCAAAATTCGATGGCCTATTGATAGTGGATTTCTCAACGTATTTTTACTGATATAATTACTAATATTACTCACTAATTACCATTTTAAAGAAATTTTCAAAAACAGTATTTGTAATATTCTTGCCTTACAAATTACAATTAATTTAATTCTCCAAATACTTAATTTAGTTTCTTTTCGAACAGTTAACATGAATTTGTCTTTAATTTAGAATAAAACTTAAACAAATCACTTCCGTGTTATAAAATATAAAAATCAAAATTGCCTGAAGTCGCTTTTTCTTCTTGTTAATATTTTACTTGCAACTCAAAGGTCAATCGAACTTCCCTGAATTTATTCATTTTTTCATTTCATTTCACATTATTTCCAGTTCCAATATTTCAAAAAACTGTTTCCGGGTGAAGGATACAAAACGATTTAATTAAAAATATTAGTATCTCAGATATTTCAAAAATATTTCCGAGCGAAAAATATAAAATAAGTTTAGATATTAATAATCAGTTTCTTAATATTTTTAATATTTGTTTTATATGATTTAAATTCTATGCCTTTCATATTCTGATATGTTTGGTTAAAGTTTGTATTCAATATCAAATATATTAACATTTAAATATTTGCATTTTAATAATTCCCAATTGGTTGACTAATTATAATATTTGATATTCACTTATGTATCCTAAAATTTTTCTCAAAATATAAATGATGTATCACTGATAATGATATAAAAAACAATTCTCACCATTTATATCCTTTTTACTTCTTGTAGTAGTAAGGATATCCATAGCTTCCGAGGGAGTAAGTGAGGGGTGACCCATAGGTGTAGGAGATAGGAGCGGCCACGCTTTCTACGTAAGAGGTGGAGATGGGTGCTGGAGCCACGTAGGAGATGGGGTTGGAATAAGTCTTTACATAGGTAGTTGGCTGTCTGACAGCATAGGTGATGGGCCTAGAAACAGCAGCTGTATATGTGATTGGCTCGTAGTAGTTGAGAGCCAAGGAACAGGCCAAAAGGCAGAAGAAAGAAACAGCAGTCTAGAAAGAATCAAAGGAGAGGAGTTTTGTTAAACTAATAATAATTTTAAGACAATATACTTAATAATCTGGATACAGTATAAGCTATTAGCATTTGATAACCTTTAAAGGTTATCCTAAGTTATAAAAGTTATTACAATATATTCAAATATTTGTTGCTGCTTACAGTCTTTCTGAAGGAGCCTTTTATAAAACCAAATATATTCACGGGATGCTAGAGGAAACCAGAATTTCCAAGCTTCCACAAAGGAAGAGGTTCCTTTAAAAATATGACATTCGTCTATTTTTCTCAATGTTATTCCTGATCGAGCCTGACATCTTATATTCCAAGTTGAGTAATTTCATTTTAATAGTAATTTTAAGTGTTATTTAATAAAGAAGCCTTGATTTTATTTGTTCATCTCTATTATCAATGAATTTTATCAATGTATTCAATTTAATGTGATTTTGAATTCAATTTCCTGTATTTTAGGCAATTATCGCATTGTAACAAATTTTTTGATAAAAAAAAGTGTTACTAAAACTTCCTTACATTAAGATAGAAACTAGCATTTTTTACTGTAAAAGAATAAAGTATTAACATAAGATCCCAAAGTTAACTTTGTAATGTTCAATATGCTTTTTTGTGTTTTAAAATAATAAATGTATAATTCTCAAGTAGCTAAAATTCGATCGGAGAAATAAATAAGAATCAAGATATTAATTTTTCTTAATAATTAATATAATAGCAATCGAAAATTATGTATAAACCATTGTTCCTTGTAACAGATATATTGTTTTGAATATAAATTCCATTTTTACATAAACATCATTATAATTGAACAAAAAATAATATATAAAAGATATTATGAAAAAAAATTGTAGAAACAAATACAAAGAATATATACTATGAAATAATAAATTGAAAAGTACATATAATTGTGGAATTTTATTAATAAAAATAAACATATCCTTCATTAAAAACATTTATTCTAAGCCTATTTTAAATTAAACTTACAAATAAGAGATTAGTAACTAAAAAATTAATAAGTAAGCAAAAATGGCTTAAATTTCTATTATTTTTTAATTTTTTCTCTAAGAAATGTCATTGATTTTAAAATAAATTACCAAATGCTTCCCATTAGTGCTATGATATACATAAAATTGTAGATAATGTTAGTTTTATAAGATTAGTTATTCTTTGATATTCGTATTACTAACGCACTTGATTCTAAACATTTTGGCCTGAAACTGCATGAAGAATAATATATTCATTTTCATAGTTGAAATTAAATTTATAATTTTGTTAAAATTTCAATTATATAAATAATGTAACATGAATATTAAGGAAACTGTTTAGTTATTTTACATTAAAAAATGAATCTATTCATAAAAAAGAAAAGAAATTAATTTCATGATTCAGAGATGAAAATTTCTTAATTATGAAATTAAAAATATAAATTAATTCTGTAACACTTATTTCTGGATATAGAAAAATTATTTTTTTCTAAATTCGAAGAATAAGTTTTTAGTTGGCATGAACTAAAGTATGATAGAGATTACGTGAAAAACATGAATGGTTTGGATCTTTTAACAAAAATTAGATCAGTATTTAAATCTTCATTTAAAATGAACATTAATCTTCTATAAACCAATAAGTTTGAACAATCAAGTGCTCAAAAATATTTTTCATAAAACCAGTAAATATTTTGCTTTAGGAAAACACTGTTAATAGCGATGAAATTACAATAATGTTAGGAATTGACTCACCAAAGTGTTCATGATTCTTAAGGAATCTTCAGGCTTCAACAACAGAAGAAAATGAAATGGAACTATATTCACTGCAATGCAAACAGTAATATAATTTCTACCTTTGGATTGCCCCTTTTATATAGATCTAACTCAACCTTGGGAAATTCCAAAAGTGAAATGACACTTGACTTATTAATGTCACAGACTTATCCTTGTTGTCATGCTTTATCAGAATCGAATATTTTTCAACCCTTGATATTGTGGGATTTGCAAGTTTAAAAAAATACCCCATCACGTTTCTCAAGAGGGTGAAACAGGGGCGGGACTCGTGTTATCATCGGCAAATAATGACCATTTTACTTTAAAATTCCATTCGAGTTCCTACTTAAACCAGTTGTGCATTCCTGTACCAATATCGGTAGCCATAATCTCTCAAAGACATGGACAAGTGCTAATTTGTTGTTTCTTTTTTTCCGTTTCAACTGTTCCAAATGTGAACAGAAGGAGTAATAAGGACAAGTGAGAAACAATAGAATTTTTTTATGCCCACTTCGGCCCTTTGATGAAGAGAGCGTGTTTGGTTTTTAAAGTCACCCAGTGTGTTAATTCGACCTTGACGTTGACAACAAAAAAATACCGTTATAGAACAATTAGCTTCTCAAAAAGATTTTAAAATTCCCTTTTAAGGGCTTCAGTTTAGTTATGGAATAAATCTACTTATCGGAATGTTATTAGAAAAAATTCTACGTGACTGTATGTTGAAATGTTTTAGAAAATAGTAGACAATTTTTTTTCTAAAATTTTTTCTTTCAAGAATTAATATTTTCCTTGAATATATAATTATTCTTCACAGGAAGATTTTATCTCGAAATTATTTCCCATTTATAATTAGAATTTTCTTTGTATATTAATAAAAGAATTTTAGATTTATGGTTTGAATATATAAAAAATGAATACAATTATGTAATTTAAATTTTGTAAAATTCATGCTTAGCTTCTGAGTAAAATCAGTTGAAAATATATTTCTTACGATTGATGATCATGATAGATATATATTGAATGCTAACAGTAAAGAATGAAAAGTATGTTATTGTTTTTAACAGCTAATTTTTAAAGACAGTTCCTTGGAAGTATTTTAGGTTTGTTTTTGTGAAAAATGGATTCAAGCCCATTAAAGGAAAACGTCTTCTGTAAACAAATAAGAGTGAGAATTCAAATGACTCTACTGTATTCAAAAATTGCTTATAATAAATTTAGTTCAAATAAAAAATTGATTTTTTTTTAAGATTTAGGTTATAAGATTTCTAATTCATACACGAAATTTAAATTCAACACCATTTTTTTTAACAAGTTAAGCTTCATTTTTACATAGAATTATAATGTGAGTTTCTGACTTATCAACGATTCATTTTGTATAAACTACATGAGACTTATTAATTGAAACATATTATTCTTATTTAAATATATATATCAAATGACCGAATTTAATAACACTTTAAGCAGTGGAGACCTTTGGCAAATGTTCCACTTATCAATGCAGAAATTAGGACATAGTTATAAGCCTTAAATGCATTGCTGACCAACAAAAATGCAACTCTAAGACAGAGCAAATATACAACAGGAAAATTTATCAGCTCATAACAGATTTATATAAACATCAAATGATTGGATTTAACAGCCACTTGTTAAGTGTAGGTGCTTATCAAATCAGTAATTAGTGTAGCAGCTATTGTTGATTATAACCATTGCTATACGACTTAACACAGAATCAAAGATTCTATGGATATATTCTTAAGGTATAGCAATTAATACGGCGTTCACATATTGTTAAAGTTGATATGTTGCCGTGCAAGAAGTATGCGGGGCTTATTCTAGTACAAGCATAGACTACACGTTTTCCATTAGCGATGAAGTCTTGGACATTGGAGAAGAAGTCTTGGACATTGAATACCAAATTATTCAGTCACTGTATAATTAATAGGAATCAATAAAAGTAGGAGAGGATCACGAGCTCCAACACCTAAAAACTGGGTGAATGAGCACACACTTACTTCCTTATACCTAATTCAAAGTTAAGCTTTACCAGCAAGATAAAAGTTGTTAGGTGGGAGTCTTCCTAGTTTTGAAGCAGGGATCAAACAGAAGACCCCACAATATTTGATTTGCCACATTTAGAGGTATCATTTCAATTGGAAGACACTGAAATCTTATCTTATCTCACCACATTACACAACATACTGGAGAAAGATTGCATCAACCATCACGACGACAATGGGATTTTCATTTTGGTCCGGATTTGAACTCACTCTCTTTATGCCAACAATGAAAAGGATGCTAGAACCAACCAGGCCACCGTGGCTTCTTGGAATTTCCCTAGTGACGAAGTTGAACCAGCGACTTGGGATAGCTATGCTTTGCATATACAGCCTACCACTCTTTTAACAAAAATATACGAGTTAATATATTGTTGGACACCTCTGAGATGCAGTGATTGCAGTGTACCGGCAATGTGTAAAAGAAACATGGAAGTGGAGTACAATATAATACCCAAACCATGGTATAGAATGCAGGACTCGAATGGTGATGTGTAATTGAAAAGTTCAACAGTGCCTTTACACTTGAATCCGACCACCATCTTCTTTAAGACATAAGCGGGATCCGTCAGTAAAGACAATGTCGTCCCATTCAGTTATCCATGTACGTCGTTCATCGCACTATCAGCGGCACAAACGCCTGTGGTCTTAAGTCAATGACAAAAGAAGCACAGGACGGCTTGCGGACATTTCACTCAGCTACAAATGGGTCCACTACGAATCGTACGAGCAGTCACCGAACTATCTGTAGCATACTGATTTTATTTTACCATAGTTCATGACGTAACTGAATGATCCATCACTATCATGATCCCAAAATCCTTGTCATCACGTTCAAGTGATGCAACGAGGTGAGTTCGATTAATCCATCGATCTATCCTCCCTTTTGTATCCTAATATTACAGATGCGGATCATAGTTGCTTGGTATCGTCTGAAACAAGCACTGATTTCTCTAAAGGATAATTCGAAACTCTTATAAATTACTTTCTCGTTTGTAGTCAAAAACTTAAAATGTATGAGAAAATAATTATTTTATTTCAAATCTCTAATCTGTTCTCCCTTTATGTAATACTTACAGGTAGTAATATAGTTGTCTTTGATGCTCGTATACACAGCAATACTTTCTAATTTCATATATCATCGCCAAAAATAGTTGATGTGCATTTACTTTATATGCATGACTCCTTTAGGATGTTGCATTTGCATCGCCATCAGTATATTCGTATGCTTTGTATTCGAGTTAACTATTTGGAACAAAAATACTATGCGAAAAGTTATTGAAGAAGTTAACATATGAGAAAATATCATTTAGAATTTTCATGTACTTAGTTTTGGATGCGTTCACGTTTTCTATATACTCTTTAATACTGAGAAAAATAAGTTTTAAATAAAATGTTGACAATGAAAAATGTCATGTGCCAGATTTACTGCAGATATTTTATGCATACCTTTTTTTCATTGCCCCTTTATACAAAAGCATTTAAGCATTTTAAAATATCAAACAAAATAATTGATTTAATTATTTAAATTACTCTCAGGTTTTGAAATTAAAATACTGTTACAATACTGCTTTTATACACTATTAATTTAGTGATTTATGTAAAAATGTTTTTTGAAACATGTAAAATTTCCACATAAAAAATGTTTATATATACATATTTATATATATATAAATATAACACCGTATGTATAAAATATTTCTCTTTTTCACTGATATTTTTAATAACCATATATATATGAGGTTAAATTTTTCTTTCGCAATGTAAAAACTTCTATTACGTAGAAAATAACAGGAATTGATAGAATTTGCAAAACATTTTAAGGCACACTAGTAATTTTTTTTTTAAAACAAAAATATTAAGTCAATATTTTACATATTCTAATCAATGCAAAGGATTAAAAATTGAAAAGAACAAAACCTGAATTTTTTATAAAACAGTAATTCAGGTTAAGTAATTAACTAGAAGAAATATTTTATACGGTGATATTTACTTTAAACACAATGTGAACCATATTGTTAGACTTGTAAAAATAAATAGCAATGAAGGAGAGAAAATTTCTTAATCTGATATTTAATTGTCTTATAAAAGTGTTAGTTTAATAACCATATATGAATACATCTCAGAAAAAGGCATGAAATGTTCATTGAAATGTAGATTATTTACTAAGTTGTATTACTAAAAGATATTGATAATAATATATATAATTTAGAAATATATATAATTAATATATATAATTTAGAAAAAAATATTTATAGTTAACAGTTAAGCAAATTAAAAATCTGAGACGCAAGTTTACTCAGAACAAAACTATAATATATTGGCGCTCACAATACATTTCAAAATATATTTGCAGTATGTAAGAACAGTAATTAATATAGTGATAAAATTAAAATTCTATATTACGATAATCAAACGTTACATGCTTTATGACAAGATGATTTAACGGAACATTTAACATGTATTGCCATATTAAAAATAAACTTAGATTCAACTGACCCTATTAATGCACATAAAATGATAGAATTTGAAAACTCAAGTTTGAATCAAGGCCTTTCTATTTGCAGAAAGCAAAAATACAATTTTACATTGAATTTTCTAATACACACATATTTTTTTCTAATACATCAGTTATACGAAAAGGCGCACATCAGCCTACATATAGTAATGATGAAAAGAGCACGATGCTTTGGGATTTTAAACTAATGCTTAAAAAATTTCAAGAGAAGTTTTAAATTATGTAAATATAAAATTAAAATGTTATATACAGTTTATTATTAGAAATTTGATTATACAATAAAATTCCTTATTATTCTTTTCAACTCCAGAATTTTAAACTTATTTTCTAACAAAATTAAATTGTTCTATTTCTTTTACTAACTTGCTTACTGGCAAATAAAACTGAATAAATAAAACTATCCTTAAGAAATATATATATATATATATATATATATATATATTTCTTAA
>JAPDSC010142897.1:3565-18286 GCA_026290005.1 Latrodectus geometricus
TATATATATATATTAATATTAGTGAATATATATATTTCTTGTGATTATTATGTATAACTCAAAAACTAAAATAATATTTAAGAAATCAGTTTTAATCCTATTTTAATTTTGGAAAATATGTTACTAAATTATTTTGCATGTTCTTAATTATAAGTTGTTTTGCTTAAATTGATTTTTTAACAGTTAAGTTTTAAAATTGATGGAGTTTTACTTGAAATTGGGTATTGCAACTTGTATTTGTAATGAGTATTTAATATACAATGTTAAAACTTAAAAAGCAGCTACTATATTATATTATATTTGTATATAGTGTGTGTGTGTATTACATGCTGTATTATGTATTTGGAGATAAATTATTTCTTTAATTTGCCAAAACATTGAGAAATATTATTAATAACTTTGTCGAACATATTGTTGGGTGATTTGCTAGTAACAAATAATTAGAATTTCATTATAGAAACATTAATAGTTTGCTTAATAACTTGAAAGTTTTAACTAAAAATAAGTACTCTATTACTTTGTGAAATTTAATTCAAGAATACAAATTTTTTATTTGTAATTTCACATGATGTGTCAATTTAAATAATGAATGTGTTTGTTTTTTTAACTCATGTGAAGATATCTTTTGTAGATGTCGTCAGATAACATATATCCTAATAATACCCCTATATTATTGTTGACTTGCGAAACTGCATTCAACGAGTTGACTGATGAAGAAAAACGCTATGCTCATTACTTATCTAGAGCTTCTTGGTTTGGTGGCCTTATTGTTTTAATGCAGGTAATCAAAATTTATTATCTTTTCATATAATTATCTGACCTCTCTTTTATCCAAAGGAAAAATGATCTTTCAACTAATTTTGCTTTGCATGAAAATATTAAGAAATAATTCACACCAAAAGTATAAGAGAGAAACCATTTTTTATGTGTATCAAAAGCAATTGCTGCTAACAAAATTTTGGTAGCAATTTTTGAAATATAGCATAATTACCTAGTTTTCATGTTTTTTTTTTAAAAAAAATTCAGATTAATAAGTTTACTGAAATTTTTGTTTAAAATATAAAAACTAGGTTATCATGATATTATGTTTATTAAAATTACAAAATTGGAAAAAGAATAATCCGAAAAATTATTTTGCTATCAAAATTTTGTTATCATGCCATAATTTAGTTTTAAATTACGCCATGATGACTTGATTTCCATGTTTTAAATTTGAATCTTAGGAAACTTATCAAGGCTTTCCGTTCATATTAGTGGCTAACCTTGACAAAACCTAGTAAAGTTATGTGAAATAACATCTTATTCATAAATGAAAAAAAATTGTTCTGCTGATGTTAGTGAATCTTCTCAAAAGTTTAGAGTAGGTTTAATTCTCTCCTTAAATTTACGTGCTGTAGTGATTCAATATCCACTTCAAATTGTTGATCTGATTTAACATGCATGCATGTTCTAAAAAAAATGATATTTTCAGTGATTAATCTAAAAATTTAGTACATGTTGTCTTTACTTGTCTTTATTGAACAATTTACTGGAAAAAATAAATTTGATATTTAATATAGTTGCATAGATGCTAATAAGACTTAGTAAATAAAATCAAAAGTGAAAAAAGAAATTTATTCTTTTTTTTGATTTCATTATTAGATTTTATTTTTTTATATATATCAATAAATCCACTTACAAAAAGTTCCAGAAATACTCTGTTATTTACAGTCAATTTAAGCAAAGTTATGTTAATTAGAACCATATCATTGTTAAAAAAATAGTTTTTACATATTTGTTATGAAATATTAACCTAATAGTCAAAACTGAATATTAGCTATTCAATTATTAAATGTTATTTGATCAAATGCATATACAACCATTTTTTTTTTTTTTTTTTACAAACTTAAAATTTTATCTATTTTTTAAATTTAAATACTATCAACAATAATAAAATCAAAAAAAGTTCATCTGTATAAATTTCTTTTAGTAGAAACTTATACTATTAATAAGCTACCGTTTTGCTGAGATAATGTACAACATAAATATTTTAATTTTACAGAAGCAATCTTTGAAACTTCGCTGAATTTAGCAGTTGAAGGATTAGAGTTCTGGCTTTGGTTCAAAATTTTGCAGAGGCGAATCCTACTTAGGGTGTGGCATTATATAGTGTTTTAAAATTCACTTTCATAGTGGCTCAAAATTCACAAAGCTATAGGTCTCAGTCTAATTAGCCATCTGTGCAGAAAAAAGAAAAAAAAAACTTTTATAAATTTTTGTAGGAACTTAGTCTAGAAAAACTATTTTTGAATATTTTATTTTGTTGGTTAGCTTCCTAATCAAATGGGAATAATTTAAAAGATTTTTTTTTTTATATTTTAGTTTCAGTGTTTTAAAATATTGTTCTAGTAGATCTGTCTTTTTATTCATATATTTTATTTATTTTATCCCTTTTTCTATTGATTTATTTAAATAAAATAAATTTTAAAATTAATTATTTCAATTAATTAAAATTTGCTATCTGTAAAAAACTTTTTAATATCATTTAGAGTATAAAAAATTTAAATAACTGCATATTTATTGATATAATCTAATAATTTTATAACTTTTTAATATATTAAGAAAATATCATATTATTGCATGAATATTTTCTCACTAGTTCTTGTTCAGAACTATAATTTATTAATTCTTTACAATACAAAAATTTTTTTCCATCAGTAAATTTTTTTTTTTTTAAACTGCTTTTTCTTTGTGTAATAATTTTATTTATTTATTGATGATTTTAATTTACTTTTCTTTATTTAGACTTCCCCTGAGAGTCCCCTAATTTTTAATTTGCTGTTCAAATTATTTCGGGCCCAGTCTCTGAATGAACTTAAACAAATTGCCTTAACTGAATGTGATTTTGATGAAGATGATTTCTTGGTAAGTTCTTTTATTTTTAAATTTTTATGACTATTAATATTCTTATCATTTATGAATATTTTACTTTTCTCAACATTTTTGTATGCATATTCTGAATATTTTTAATTTAAGAATTTATAAAATTATTAAAAATCAGATTTTATAGCAATGTTTATGTGTATTTTGTATGTAAGTGTGTATATACCTGCATGTTGGTGCCATTTTCTTTTATAAAGACATCATTTTGAGAAAATGTTTGGTTTAAAAACTAATATCAAATTCATACTCATGGTTATGTAAATTGTATGAAGGGTGATGTATTAAAATTAATTTTGCTTTTAATTTTTTACATTATATATAATTATTTACATAATATTTAGGAAAAATAACCATTTAAACAACAGCATACAAATTTTAAATTTATATTTGTAATAATTCATTAAAAAAATATATTGCCATTAATCTGAATTGTTATTTCTTTTTCTAAAACAATACATGTATATATTTTTTATTTGTATTTTAGTCTTTATTGGTTTATTCCTCTGGATTTTTTGCTTCCATGGGCAATTATAAAAGCATGGGTGACACCAAAGTTATTCCTAATTTACCAAAGGTATACTTTATAATTTCTCCTTAGAATGTGTCATTTATAAACTTGCAATGAATTAATAATATTTTTTTACAGGAAAAATTACAAAAACTGGTGTTACTAAGTAAATTTGGCAAAGATAATAGACAAGAAGCAGAAAGTTTACTTAATAGATGTCTAGATCGTATGTATTCTTTAGAAAACAAAGAACGTAGGCTAGGTTTCCCGTATGAGGTAAATTCTTTTCCTTACCATTAATTCTTAACTGCTTAATTATTTTGTTAATGTGAAGTAATTCAATTATAAAAATTTATTTCAATAAATTTTTTTATTAAATTGAATTATTTTTGCAGTATTATTAGTAACAATTAAGTTTAAGATTTAATAGCAATAATTTTTCTCAAGACAATATTTAAATAAATGATGCACTTTTAAATAAGGCAACTTATTTATAAGAAAAAATTATTTCCTTTAACCTGAAATTAACGATGATAGTGTACATTTATAAACTATGTTTTAAAATTTATATGAGCCCTGTTAAAAATGCAAATAATTAAGCTATCTAAAAAAATTAACTATTAAATTTTTTTTTAAAAATAAAAGATGAAAGCATATAAATAGAATCACTTTTCAATAATGTGCCATCAATTTAATACAGATTTTTCCTTAGTGATGCAAAATTTTAATTCAACATTTGAAAACTATGAAATTTATCACTGAAAATACTAAATTTTTTTTAATATTTGCTAAAATAAGTAATATTTTAGCAAAATACATAAAACACAAAAGTTACGTGAAAACTTGTTTGAGTATCAGTAGATTCCAGTTCAGTTAGCAAATGAAAATTGGAAGTTTTTTATTCTTTATGCTATTTACATAAATCATTATTTATTTTTTATTTTAGCATATTTATATTTTCATCCAAGTTTTCTGAAAATCTGCTCATTCTTTAAAAAAAAATTTAATGGGTTTTAAGAATTAAAAAATTTCCACTGCAGTGATGTCATTTTTTTATTAAAAATTTATTTCAAATAATTTATTTCGAAATTACATAATTTTTGTGTAAAAACTTATAAATCCCATGTTCATAAAAAGTTCTTCTTAATTAAAAATTATTTAAGTATTTTATATTAGGTAATTATCAAAATTTGTTTCATGAAATAAAAAAAAAATGTATGTATTATTAATGAATCAAATTTAATGATTTGCAGATCATCATAATAGTTTGTATATAAATGATTATACATTGTTTTTTTCTTCATGTAAAAATTATTTTCTATTACAAAACATAATAACAATTATAAAAATTTTATAAATCTGAAGAAACTTAAATGGATTATGATTTTAACTACGATTTTTTGAAAAGTGATAAAGAGAAAAATTGCTTTGAAGTCATCAAATTTAAATTGTTGGTTATTTTAAATTCCAATTTCAGAAGTAGAACTTCTATATATTTTATATTTTTATTTCTTCTTTAGGCTACAACTACATACATTTCTAAAAATTTCATTGAAGAGGATCAAGAAATAGTGAAAACTTTTTTTAGGAAACAGGTAAATGCATTTAGAAATATTACCAAACTTTAACTTTGTAAAAGACTTTAAATACTTAAGAAGGGAATTCAATATAATATTGAAGTTCTTTGTTTCAGTTCATTATTTATTTGACAGTGGCAGTGTTGTATCTATTTACTGTAATTAATTTACTGTACTTATTAATTATAAATTAAGTATTTTGTCTTGAAAAAGACTAGGAAATTTAACATTTTATTAAACTATATATAAATTAAACACCATACCTTTTCAGGTAGTATTTTTGTTTTATATCAGGAAAAATTCCATATTGAAATCTAATCATTTAAAAAAAAATTTCTTGCAGAATATGGATGCTTATAACTCTAGACTATTTAAAATTGCTGATGAAACAGGAGCAGTTACTTATGAAATTCGCCTAGCATCTGTTTTAAATACAGGTAAAAAGAATTTTCTTGATTCTTTTAAAACTTGTATTAATTTATTTATTATTGTAAAATCTATTTGTCTTTTTAACGATTTAACTCTAATCTATTTGTTCATACATGTATGTATATATTTATACAGCTTTAATTTATTTACATTTACTGCTCTTAAATAAAATAAACTTCTGGATAAATATTTAAAATTGTAATTTTATTTATATTTAGTTAGATTTTTTTTAATTAATTTTATTTGTTAACCATATCTTCACTTGTTTTAAATTCGTTAATTATTTTAGTTTTAATATATTTAGCTGATTTTTACATTAGATTTTTTACATACTTATTGTAACATGTACTAGTTAAGAAAATTATTTTCTTAACTGATTTATTTATTTTCAGATGATGAAGAGGAAAGAAGTATTATTGATTCTGTTGCTGCCAATGGCCATAGATTTAAGATAACTCGTGGCGATTATAGTAAACTTTTAAGACTTGTGAATGAAAATTTGAAGAAAGCTAAAGTAAGTATAATTTTTTAAAATTAAAAGTATCTTTTATTTCCCAATTTATTATGTGTGAAAAAATAAAAAAAAATTATTTATTTTAGGAATATGCCAGCAATGAATTGGAAACAAAAATGTTAGAAAAATACATTTATAGTTTCCACACTGGCTCTCTAGATGCTCATAAAGATGGTTCTAGGTATTGGATAAAAAATAAAGGACCAATTGTTGAAAGGTAATCTATATTGTATGCTGTTTATGTGTTTCGTAAAATTAAAAACTTGTAAAATGTTAACCAGGTTAAAACATCAAATAGGAATTATTAATTTATCGTTACCACTAATTCTTTTTTTTCTATTATTCTTGTTAATTCTATATTCCTTTATGATTTATTTAAACAGTTTCAATTATTAGTTAAGTTGTAGCTTCAAAGTGAAAGATTGCAATCTTTATCATAATTTTGTTTTTCATTTGATTTATAGAACTACACATAAAATGTGGATTAATAAATTAAATACAATTTGCTAATAGTTGTCAACTAATTTATGACAGAGAATGGACTGTTTAAGTCAATGAATTTATCATAAATATCTTAGTCTTGTTGATGAATAATAAGTTCTGTTTGTTTAGTTTAATTTAACTTGCTGAGATTTTTCTTTCTTTCAAATGTTTTATTTCCAGCAGAAAAATGTGACAATGTATTTTTCTTTTGGAGGTAGAAAAATAAATTGTCAATACTTTTCACGTTCGTAATATCATTATTAAATTAAAATCAGAAGACCCCTCTTTGGGTTCTCCTTCTTTAGGTGAGTACAGGTGTCATAATCCTGAAGTACCCAGGGATCTTTATTCTCTACTACTTCTATTTTTAGCTTTCTATGAGTAGCTGTAGCCAATCTGTTTGCTTCTCACGGACCTTGTGCTTGGCGTTTAGGGTGGTGATTTTCTTTGGGGGTAACTCCCAGCATATAGATGTAGGCAAGCATCATGGTAAGTGCCAAAGCTGGAAATGTCCAGAGTCGATGGCTGCCATCCCTTTTAAGCCTCCATGATCAAACATGAATCTTTAAATATCTTATGGGTTCTAATACTTTTGTCATTGAAACCAATTCATATACTTGTTACTTGTTGATATCACTCCTTGCACTTTTCATATGGTAGTACCTTTTCTAGTGCAAAATCTTTTCACATCTTCTGTTGCTAACATACAAATTATCAAAAATTACGCTCTGGAGATCTTCTTGTTCAAGTTGATTCAAAACAAGCTTTGGTAATCAGTAACTTAAAAAATTTGGGATCATTTCTAGTCGAAACATGATCTTTCATTTTAAAGGAAATTTACCAATTTTATACACCAGTTTTTAAAGCAGACTTTTTAGAGTATGGTTGGGAACTCTTATTCTAATACCTTTTGTCAGGAAGGTGTACCTCAGGGATTTGTTTCAGCTATCAACCCCATTTTATTAATCCAACAACTCTATGAAAGAATCTTTATCCAAAACAAAATTTGTTAAACAACGCTTAACAAATTTTGTTGTATACTAGAAATATGAAATATATTGAGAGACAACTTCAGACAGCTATTAACAATATTGTTGAGTGGTCAGAAATGGGCTTACTATTTCTGTATAAAAAAAAACAATATGCATACACTTTTTAAAATGACCTCTTCATTTTGACCCAAAATTTGTTTTGAATGGTACTTCTATCCACTGTTAAGATGAAATAAATTTCTCAGTATAATATTTGATGAAAAATTTGACTTTCCCTCCGCATATTGTCAGTTTGTAGAAAAAGTGTCTTTAATTTTTCAATGTTTTAAAAACTTTATTCAATACATTTTGGCAAGTAGATTGTTCATCTTTGCTTCATGTTTATCAAAGTATCAACTAATTATGATAGATTATGGAAATGCGGTATATGATTCTGCTTGACCCTCTTATTTATATTCTTAATTCACCATCAGGCCTTGAGGCTGTGCTTAAGAGCCCTCTGTGCATCCCCTATTCCTAATCTAAATGCGAAGACCTTTGAGCTACCACTATCATGTTGTAGAAAGAAATTGTCTCGTATTAATTTTGGATTTTATTCTATGATAAACATCTGTTATGTAAGAAATTATTAAATAATAACATTTGTCTCTTCAAAGCTTGTCCATCATCTAGTCCTCATTTTGGGAAACGAATGCAAAATAAACTTCCAGGTGCCTATGGTGACATAGAGGTCTACAGAAATACCTTTTTCTATCATCCCCCATGGATAGATGACAATATGTCTCACATTAACCCTTTTTGGAGATTTTAACAAGTGAATAACTTCAATAACTCTTTTTTTTTTTTTTAAATAATTAAGGTTTTACCAATAATTTGAACTGGTTTTTACAGAAGGTTTAAGATCTTCAAATCATGTAGGATGTGCATTTCTTATTAAAGGCCAAATATTCAGCTATAAACCTCACTCTTTTACCTCTGTTTCTTCTTCTGAATTGTAGCTGTTTATTTAGCTCTCAAATGTATTGATGTACAGGGAATTCAAAAATTTCAAATCCCCAGGGAATACGCTATGAGTTTTTTAGCATCTTTACAAAGTCCAATTGTTAGTAGTCTAATTATTAAAGAGCTAAAAAATATTCATAGATAATTTTGCTCAAAAGGAGTTCTAATTTTATTTTCACATGTTCCATTTCATGTTGATATTAGTGGAAATTAATTTGTAGTGAATGTTGCAAAATCAACTTCAGAATTCCTAACTCAACCAATTATTTATGCTGACATGAATTCTGTTATCAATCATTTGTGTTACTGTCACTGGCTGGAAAAGTGGAATCATGAAACCAATAATAAGCTCCATAACATAAAACCAACTCTCTTCCTATGGAAAACAAAACAGGCGTTGTGATGTTTTATTAATTCAAAAGCAATCCTTCAAATTGGAAAAAAAAGGCTTCACATTGGACGTGCACAACTGAAACATAAACATTTGCTCTTTGAAGAATCCCCTCTCCTCAGAATGTATTTATTGTGGTGAGAAACTGACATGATTGACTGTACTGCTCTTAATTGATATCAGATGATATGGGTTAATTCATGTAACATTAATTTGGAGTTTTCAGTCGGTAAAATTACCCATTCAGAGTTCTTCTTATATATGAAATACTTTAGAGTTTTTAATATTATTTATCATTAGTCTTATCCTTCTGAATTTCAAATGTTTGTTGTCTTAATATATTTTTTTTTTGAGTCATTCATCTTAACATTTTCAATTAGATCTTATCTATTGATTTACTCAAACACTTAATTTCATCACGGATTAGTTGATTTTCCGCACAGCTTATCCCATAGGATAATCTTAGGATTTTGCACCAGTAAAATCAAATCAGAAGAAATTCATAAAATTAATACTAGCATATTATGGATCTAAAAAAGCCTTTTATTACATGCATAATGTATAATACATTGATAAACTTTAAAGATAGTAATTAAAAATATAAAAACATGAGATAGTTTACTTATTAGAGAAAAATTACCTTTATGTGCTTAATCATTTTTAAGTAACTTTCCTTTAATTGTCAAAATTCTGACCATTTGCTTAAAGATTAAGTTTGTAGCACTGGTATTTATCGAAAGCAAATTCTCTAGTACACATTTTTTTACTCTTAATCAGAGCACAATTCTATTTAGAATTGATGGCTGATTTGGAATGGGTGTTAAATTAAACTCATGAAAGAAATTTTACATATGAAGAATATACATTAAAAACAAAAGCAAAAGTAGACAACAGTTGTGGTATAATGAGTTTATATATATGCCATATAGTGTTGTCTTACATCAGTCAGCATGATGGCACTGTATCTGATGATTTTGCACAATTGTATTAGTTCAATATATTAACATAAACTCCTATTAGTAATAAAAAATTAAAATGATTAAAATATATTTTAATTTAAAATAATAATGAATTGTTAATATTTAGTTACTATATGAGCAAGAGATGAAACTATAACAGCTTTCAAGAACATTCAAAAGCTGCATATTATGTAACAAAATAATTTTTCGCATTATGAAGAACAATAAAATATTAATAATTATAAGCATTTTTAAAATTTTAAAAAATGTAACACTGTCCCTTCATTAATGAAAATTGTAGGCAGTTTTCACAAAATAAGAGAGAAAGGTAATGTTCATATAATTTTTATAAAATTTGTGTTTGAGGTCCTTGGCTAAATTATTTGTTCCCTTTATAGTTTATCAAATCTTCATAGCTGTGTGACAAATAAAAAAATTTCATATTTAGACATTAATTTCTCAACAAGTTGAAATATATTTTAATTAAATGAATATTTTTGCTATTGTAAATAGTTTATCAAATCTTTCAAGTTTAAAATAATAAATGATTCAATGATTCTGATTATTAAAATAACTGAATCACATAAACAGGGTTGTTTCAGTGTGGATTTTAAGTTCATATCAGTTGTGAAATGAAATGTCAAATGAATACTTTACATTTTTATTGTAATGTTGAAACCTATACTTATAGTTGGGAATCTGTATGCTAAATTTTTTGTTATAAAGTTCAGAATTTCCATTAGTATTCTATGAGTTAGTAATGACCTACAGTGTCCATATCTGTTTTTTTGACTAAGGGCTCTGGGGTGTGAAGCATATATCCTGGTAAGGTGGTCAGCTTAACAGAGCCCCAGGGTTTAGTTCCCAAGCTTACTTGTTACTCAATTTTATCGATCCACAATGTAGATGCCAAATTATTTGCAATTCTTTATGAAATATTTGGGAAAATATTAAAAATTGCTTAAGTATCGGGAAAAGATAATTTTGTTTATTATATATTCAATTATATATAATGTTCTGCTTAATATTTTCATGTCTATGTATAATGTTAAATAGATAAAGTGTGACAAATTAAAATATTTTTCTTTGTAATATAAAGTAGTTATAATATAGTATTCTGTGCTTGCTTATTTCTTTTTAGTGTTAGAAATTATTTTGTAAACATTTTAAATACCGTATGTTTATTTTAATTAAATCTTATTTACTTTTAGTTACATTGGTTTTATCGAGAGCTATCGAGACCCTGCTGGAGTTAGGGGTGAATTTGAAGGTGATATATTTTCTATTATTTCAAGAGTTAGTTTCTAGAATTATATTTTAGATAATCTGTATGTACTATAGATTTTAATTCCACTACACTAGAAGCATTTTCAACGTACGGATGATGTAACTAAATATACAAAATGTTGGTGCCTGTGGACCAAAAATTTTAGCTAAATAAATTTCTCAAATTATCATCATTGTATTAAAATTAATATGCAATGGTTGTGAATAAAATTTCAATCTTAACTATTAATAAATGTCAATGCTTTACTTCATTAAAAATAAAGTTATAGTTTTATTACCATTTTACATCATTTGTTTGAATTGAAATGTATATGAATTGTACAGTATTCATGAACTAAGAACTGATATGTTTTTAGTTTAATATTTTCTATTGAGTAATTTTGAAAATAGTCATAAAAAGTAAATATTAATGAAAAATATTTTTGATACTTATGTTATTAAAAATCAGTTAACATTGAAACCTTAAATATTTTATACTTATAACTCCAACTGTTATGAATAAATATATGTATATACAAGACTTAAATTATTGATGTAATTCAGAATGTTTGCATGGCTAAAAATTGGAAAGACCGCTTTAGAAAATTATCTCCTCTATCAAGTATCAGACATAAACAAATTGAAATGCATAATTCATCTGTTAACAGACAAAAAAATTTAATTACCGATTATACATTTAAGTCTGTTTTTACACGGTAGATTGGTTCCAGAAGAAGCCGTGTAAAAAAAAAAAAAACGTGTAAAAAAAGACATTGATCTTATACAAAAATGGGTGATTTGTTCCTAATCTCTAAAACCTATTAAAATTAGTGAAAAACAAGAATTTTTAAGAACAAGAATTCATGTTTATTTTATTAAATCAAATATATAATGCTTATTTTCACAAGCATAGTAATTAATGATAAAAAAAGATATGCACTCTAATCTTAAAAGTAATATAAATTAAATGTATGGCAAGTTCAGGAACTAAAAAACTATGTTGTGAACGAAAAGAATAAGTTATTCAATTTTTAAGGTAAAAAATAAAATAAAATAGAATAAGTGATAATCATAAATACAACAACATAAATTTAATTGCTGTCGTCATCAGTTATTCGTAAATAACTGAATAAATACAAAATATTTTTTGGCTTACCTTTTATCTTAATGCGTTAAAATTAAATTTAATGGAAAATCAAATTTGCCTGCAAAAAATTTCTTTACCAAACACGTCTTATTGCATTGACAGTTCACAAAATATTAACACGTTTCAATTGCTCTGACCAGTAAATTTTATTGTATGCACATAAAGGGAATTCCCCTACTTGTTTGTACGCGCTAAAGGGGAATTCACTTAAATCTTTAAGCTAGTGTTCGCAAACTATCGATACTATCGATGGTTTCAGACTTTTTTCTTTCATAAATACTTTTTTGTGATATGAACATACTTCGCAAAAATTAAATTTGACAAAAAAATTTAAGTACATAAAATTTCAAATCGTGCTAAATGGAATAAAATCGTGTAAAAAAATTAAAAATATTCAATTTTCAAACCGTGTTATATCAAAACCGTGTACAAAAAGACCGTGTAAAAACAGACTTAGGTGTAATTGTATAAATACTTACATAAAAGCATTGGACAAAAATCGCTTAAAAGTATTTTCCAAATATCAATACTATTGCAGACTAATTTTTATTGCAATTCATTCTAATTTTATTATTTTGAATAAATAAAAAGTTTAAGTAATTGGTAAAAAATTTTCTCAGTACATAAATAAAATTTTCTAAAGATATTTTAATGAAAGGAGATTTAAAATATTTCTTTAATTCTTTCATTAATTGTGTTTTTGTATTAGCCTACATACCAAACAAATTTAGTTATTTTTTTTATTCTCTTTTAAATATTGGTAAAAATATTGAGATTTTAACTTTAATTAATACTATATATATTTTTAAATGTATTTCAGGTTTTGTTGCTATGGTTGATAAGCCTATGAGTGTTAAATTTTCAAATCTAGTAATAGCTGCTGAAGAATTTATCAATCTATTACCTTGGCCAAGTACATTTGAAAAAGATAAGTTTTTAAAACCTGATTACACATCTTTAGAAGTTCTAACTTTTGCAGGAAGTGGTCCACCTTCTGGAATTTGTATTCCTAATTGTAAGTTAAAAAAAACAATTATTTTTATTCCTAATTTTCTCCAAATATTTTCGTATTTGAAAATATTGTTAATATTGTAAATTTATTTTCATAAGCATTTTTTCCCAAATGTAAACATTTCATATGTTCGTAAATTAAAGCTTATGCACATTATATTGTTTTAACTGATAATTTCACTTATTTCTTGTGTGTTTTTTCAAAACGTTTGTTTTTTTATTACATTTGCTAACTTAATTATTGTTTAAGACCTATTTGAATTCTTCTATAAAGTAAGAACATAAATCAAAATTTATTTTTGAACTCCTTTTTAAATCTTTTATTTGTAATTAAGATAAATGTGTGGAAAATAAGTTGTTTATATTTCGTATATATTTGAAAGTATTCTTATGTATTGTAAAGATTTCAATCAAAATAATAAGTGCAATTATAATTTTTATTGAAATCTTAAATTTTTGTGAGGATAACAATATTATTTAACATTTTTGTATTTGGTACTGCAGTTTGTGATTTTCCATTAGCAAAGTTGAAGTAGCAGTCTCCAAAAAATAGTTTATGACAGCTGTATATAAGAAATATTTTTATTACTTCTCAATTGCTACAATTTTCGTTGGTGTAATTTCGATATCATCTTTAATTTTAAGTTTTTAATTTAAGCATTTATAGGACTATAATAATTGCTGAAATGATTTTAATTTTTTTCCTTAATCCATTTCTTAATATTTATATTTGAAAAAAATATTTGATCTAAAAACATTTAATCTTAGCAGCTTGTAGATTCTTTCTCTTTTTTCATTCTATTTTCTTAAGCATAAAATAAATTTTAATTAATGATGGAGAGATATTTTTTCTTTTTAAATTGTTATTAAAAAATTTGTCAGACATACTAAAAGACATTTGATATCAGCTTTTTTTTTTTCAATATAAAGTTTTTTGAACTTAAGTAAGAAATTAAATGTTTTAATTGCATTTGTAAGCTTTTGAACATCAGTACTGATAATAATTTGATTTTTTGGTTTACCAAAAGGTTGGTTGGGTTTTGTGGTGCACGGTCCAAAAAGGGACAAGCTGCACCAATTAGTTTAACAAAAATATATGAAATGTTAGAAATTTAACTTAATTTTAATTTGGTAAATTAGCCAAAATTCCATGAAGCTTTTTGCATATTAAATTAAGCAAAAGTTTATTATGATTTTTCAATTTTTTTTAAATTTTATTTTCCAGTTTATTATATGGAAGTTCTTTTAAAGCTAAAGGAGAACTTTGGTTAATTAAGCTTTATATTGTTGTCATTAAAGTATCCCAATGCCAAATTAAAAACGAAAAATTAAATACTGCATTAAAATTTTAATTCAGTATGTCATATTTGAAAATTGTTTATTCATTTTTAAATGTCTGAAAGTATTTCGTTATATAAAAAAATTCAATCATTTAGTTGCACTTTATTTTGCAAGGGAGATCAGAAAAAATGGATTTAAAAAGGTTTTGTGCATTTAAAAGTATTTTCTGATGTTTAGTA